>JAFEMH010001404.1:0-200000 GCA_022495995.1 Adenophora triphylla var. japonica | reverse complement strand
CTTTTCTTGGTCCTCCTCGGCCATCTTGATCTGGTTGTAGCCAGCAAAACCATCAACGAAGCATTTGACTTCGTAGTTAGCAGTGGTGTCCACCAGAATGTCTATGTTTGGTAAGGGGTAGTCGTCCTTGGGGCTGGCCTTGTTCAGATCCCGAAAATCTACACAGCAGCGCACCTTCCCATTGGCCTTGGTTACAGTCACGATGTTGGATAACCACGTCGGATATTCGATGACCCTGATGAATCCTACCCGCAGTAGCTTCTCAATCTCTTCTTTGACCTGTAGAGACCACTCTGGCTTGATTTTTCTCAGTTTCTGCTTTACTGGCTTGGCATCTGGTGCCAGAGGGATTCCGTGCTCCACAATCGAACTATCTAGCCCCGGCATATCCCTGTATGACCATGCAAACACGTCCATGTATTCTCTGAGCAGATTGACCAGTCTGTCCTGTTCTACCCTCTGGAAGAAGTTCCCAATCTGTGTCTCTTTAGGTTCTTTGGCAGTCCCCAAGTTAACACTTGTCAAAACCTCCTCGATAGCTTGGGCCCGGTTTTCCTCTTTGTCTGTAACCTGCTTAAAGATTTCTTTAATGTATTGTTCGTTTAGTGTGTTTGCATCTTGTTCAAATGATTCATTATTAACTGTTGTTAAGTTATTAGTTAATTTATCATTTGTTAAGTTGGCAATAAGGGGATACTCAGAAAGATCTGTCATTTCATTCAAAGCGAAAGGAAAGATGGCATTGGCTACATATTCATAATCTTCAGGCATGAGGCTTTCGAATGACTCGGAGGACTGGAATTTAAAGACTCCTGACTCAAGGGTATGGACAATAGGGTGTTTGACATGACTGGGCTGAGAGGGCCGGGGTACCAATCCAAGCTCCGTGATCATTTGTTGTCAGTTGGCTATCGGCCCTGAGAATGTCTCCTAATTCCTTAAAGACATCTCTGTCTTAGTTACCAAAGTGCGGGGATCAAAAGGTTCTTCAGCACCGTCTCCAATCACGGCAACTATCTCATCATCTGAGCTGAAGTCGATCAAATCAGGAATCTGCGCTTCTTCATCAAACAACTTCTGCAAACCTGACTCACTGTCTTCGCTACTGGCAGCTTCTATCTGGCTGATCTTCGGAAGAGCTAGCTCGAAGGCGGAGAAATCCATTACCCCTGATGGGAAGAGTGCTGACTCTTCGAAACGGTCTGGGTTTCCTTTGAAGGCATATACTTGTTCTGAACAGTAGTGGTAGCCCCAGGAATGTCCGACAAGTCAAGGAACATCCTCCGAACAGGATTTGCTGGTTTTCCCTGAACTTTCTCAAGGTTTTCCAGAAGGACTTTTCTCAAGGAGATCTGACTATCACTTTCATCATATTGGGTCCCACCTCTTGTGAAGTACTGGGCTAGAGACAAGCTGTAAGGATAGAGACGGATCCCTTCACTTCGTTTTTCCTGAACTGTTCCTTTAGCTTTTCTGTCATCCTGAGAATTCGGTTTGTATCCCAAGCCGTGTCGGGTGATCTATTCCTTTACATCAATGACAGCATTGCGACCCTGAAGTCTTTTACCCAGTTCAAGCCCCGAAAGATAACCCATCTTTCTCATCATTCGCATGGCAGGAGGTATTTTGTCAGAGGTAGCAGTGAGGTCGGTGCAACACACTTGCGATTTGGAGGAGGCTACAGAGAACCCAGTCAAGGCAAACCCTTCATCATCATGCTTGATCTCCAGTATTGGGATGCCTCCAATACTAGTTCCTTCCACGATGACACTGTCTCCGTAAATAGTAGTGATAGTCCCATCACTTGACTGGAATTTGACGCATTGGTTCAAAGTAGAGGCTACTCCATTTATCTGGTGAATCCAAGGTCGTCCCAGCAAAGCGGTAAATGAAATGGGAATGTCAATCACCTGGAAGTCCACGTCCATAGCCTTTTTCCCGAACCACAATCTGAGAGTAGCAATCCCCAAAACCGACCGAGAAGTGGAATCGTAGGCCTTAATGGTTTGACTGGAAGGTTTCAAATCTGTAGGCTTCAAATCCAACAAATCCATAATTTTTGCTGGCAGGACATTCATTGCAGACCCTCCGTCAACTAATACCCTTGGTAACCGGCGTTCCTCCAACCGGACTGTGATGTAAAGGGGTTCGTTATGGCTAGCCCCATATTTTGGTAGATCCAGGTCAGTGAAGGTGATGATATTTCCATAGTGGATATTTCCAATCATCTGGACGACCTCATCTGGGGTAACATCTATGGGCACCATGGTCTTGGCCAAAATCTCTTCTAGCTTCAGTTTGTGAGGGAATGAAAAGGTTAACAAGGAACACAGGGAGATATTGGCTTGAGTACACTTCAACTGAGTCAACACTGGGTCCTCCTTTTCAGAGTCTGGCTTTTCTGCTTCTGGCTTGTAAGGTCTTTTGTCTGACTTTGGCTCGGAGACGGCATTTCTTTTATCGCCCTTAGGCTGCTCCATACTCATCTGTCCAGACCGAGTCATCACATAGACATTAGACTTTTCAGATTCATCAGTCCTACCGGAGGATTCCTTCAGCTCCTTCAAAGTTAGAGGCGGGCTTTTGCTGGCATATGGCCAGCACTACTGATTAATTTGATTAACAGCACTATCAGAGGCATAGGCAGCTTCCCGAATCTGATCCCAGGTCACTGGCTTTCTGGCCCTTTCTGAATTCTGACTTCCCCATTGGCTTAGCAACTGGCTGATTTCAGTTTCATCTTCCTCACTCAAGGCTTTGACAGTTTCACTCAAGCTTTTCAGGGTCAACATGTAACATGAATTATCGCTCCCAGGGTTTAGAGGTTTGCTAATGGCTTCCTCACCTGGACATAGCAACTTTTTCAACGGAGCGGGGTCAAATTCCTCATCACTGTCAAACATATCCCTTCTTTCTCTCGGGGTCAATCGTTTGACGACATCTTTGACATTGGCCAAACACTTCCTGAAGTGGGAGATTCCATCATCGACAAGGATTTCTGCGGGGTCAAACCTCATGGCAGGTTCCTGTTCTTTACTCACGGGGAGGTTTTTTGGGCTTTTTGGCTTCTAGGCTAACCACTCTTCCACCGTTCCTTCCGGCATTTCGACTGTGTCTTCCTCAGTCTCACTACAGTAACTCCTGTGGGAATTCTCATCTTGTCTCTGATGACCAATGAGGGCAAAAGCAGGTCGGGATACTTGGCGCCATATAAGGGGTATTCTGGATTCTTCCCCTGACTTAGGGATTACCAAGAAGACATCATTGTCGTCGTAAGATAGGAAGGGGACCGGGGTCGCTTCAAACTTTAAGACCCTTTCTAGAGCCTCCATACATTCTTCTTTGGACAAAGTCTCAGGGGTGACCCTTAACACTCCAATGGAATCTACTCTTCCCGATGGGGGTTTAGCCTCAATGACACTTACGTGTTCTAGATCGGCGGGTGGAGCTCACTTCCCTTTTTCAGCTAAAGCTTCAATCAAGTTTTTCCATTCACCAACCAAGTCTTTGTAAGGAGTGTTGAATTCTAGAATGTGGAATTCATATTCGGTCTCATCTAAGATCGCATCCATTTTCTCTTTCGATCCTTTGCAAAGGTGACAGACACACTTTGAAGTGATACAGTCCTCCCTTCCAGGTCTGTGATTTTCTACCCTATCTGGTCCTCTGGGTTTCATTTCCATTGGCTCCATGTTCATTCCTTTTACTAAACTGTCATCGTCACTGTAAATCCATCCATTCCTATTCTCATTTCCGACTGACTCTTCGCTGTCACTGTTTGGGAGATAGGCAAATTCACAAGCGTTGACGAAGTTGGAAAGGTCAGGTTGATACTGGAGTTTTGGGATAAGGAAATTTGGTTCATGCTGATGAGGGGGAGTGAGTCCCATGAGATGATGCAGAGATTGGGCAGCTGGGACAGCCGTAGCATTTGCTCTCTGTTGGTAGGGAACAAAGCTGGGTCTTATCTGAGGAGGTGAGGGCGTTGGAACCCTGATGGCCTGGGATGTTAGAAAGGACTGAAAAGGGGTAGTCCTTGGTAAGGGATCATATGTGGATGGAGGAGGGCATTGGTTATAGGCTGGGGGAGCTGAGATGACTGCTTCTGGAGTCTCATCTTCTACCATAACCAGGGAACCGTTGGACTCAACCACTATCTGAACCCCATGACGACGGAGTGCATCGATAAGCATGTCTTGCTGTTCCTCATGGACCTTAAGACTTTTTTCCAAGGCTAAGGCTAGCTCTTCTTCCCTAGTCATCGGGTTACCCAAACCACTGCTGTTTTCTATCAAATCTGCCATTCTGATTCTCTGGACTGACAAAACTGAGGACTCTGGTGAGCTATCTTAGAATTCTGCGCTGATAAGCCGCTGACCCGGTATTCTCACCCACTTCTTTCTCGCTGCGGGAAAGGGATAGGCAAGGTTTAGACTCTGGGGTAGGTATTTAGGCTGAAGGCTCAAGCAATATGCAAATTAAGAATCTTTCAGTTTACTTAAAACGTTGTCTTTTATTAATCTCTATTTGGTTGGAAAAGGGGTTGCCCTTCTTTTTCGCAACTACTCTAGATCCTGGATCAATGGGTTCCGTCACTACGTCTATAAGCCCCTCGTATTCCACCTGTATTTCGACCTCCCAGGTGGACTGCCCCGGGCGAGGGTCCTATAGGGCACGCGGATCCCACCGACCGAGAGATAAGAACGCTCCTAATGGGTCTAGTGGGTCATAGGAACTTTTAACGCACGAGCGATGCGGATTATAGTCAAGGCAATGCCGGGAAAGTCTCGTCTTTCAGCCTTAACGGAATTTCGGCAGAGTTTCGCTTGTGCGATTGACGTTTTGACTTTTTGGCATTGTCCAAGAAGATAATAGGCATGGGTCGGGCGGTAAAAGCCGGATGACACGGTGTCACATTGAACTTTGTTGCATACGCTGTGCGAGTCAAAGTCAAAGTCAATGCCGGGTCAAGATCTTGCCAATTTTTCCTTGTCGGAATTTCGGCAAAGCTCCTCTTGCGCGAATGATCTTTGGATTTTTGGCACAGACTCGGGCTTGACTCTTACGTATCCCGTGCAGGTCAAAGTCAAAGTCAATGCCGGAGTCAAGATTCTGCCAATTTTCCTTGGCGGAATTTCGGCAGAATTTCGCTTGCGCGAAGGATCCTGACTTCCGTCATGGGCTAAGGTTTGACCTTTACGGGGGTATGCAACTGGGCTATATGACACGGTCTAGACCAAAAACCAACCAAAAGTCACGATTTTAAAATGTGTGACATGGACTGTGCATTGGTCGACACTGGCTGCCATGGGGAGTTTGGGATGATCCCATGCGCGCCCGGGAGCATCGTAATACTGTCTGTGACTGCAGCTGAACAACCACCCCGGGTTAAAGGGACGTGCGTGCAAAGTGTACAGGATATATAAGGTACGCGTAGTGTGCGGCCTCCTAAAAATGTTCCTTTTTGAGTTAAAACTGAAATTTTCAGAAATGTGTTTTAAAGGAATGATTTTCGGGACGGGGGAAAATGCAACAGTTAAGCACGTAAAATTTCTAGAGCCCGATCAGTCTTGGAACTGAATAGCCCCAAGCTACCTAAGCTGCCAGATTAGCCTCAGATTTTGTCCTGGTGGAATTGCCAATGAAGCCGCCCGGCTAGGATCCAAGGAGAATCAAGCCGTACGGCTGCATCAATAAATTTTCCAGGTTCCATTTTTTTCTCATTTACAGGTTGTTCCCCAAATGTTTTTGGCACACTTTTAGCTCCAGAAAGCTTCCTGTTCAGTATCCAGAATGTGCACAATTCCAAGAACCAACAATGCAATGCAATGCAATGCAAGGAAAATAAGGCAAGCATGAGAATCAGATCCGCGGCGGAAGGCTAACCTACTAAAAAAAAAGCTTTTCTCTTTTTTTTTTCCGAAAAGATACCGGTACGTGGCATTGTTTGACCATACTTTATCCCAGACACGTGTTAGGAGGCGATAACGGGAAGTTTAATGGTTTCCACCTATATACCAAGTATCTTTTTTTTATTTTTAAAAATGAAAGCTTTCTTTTGGTTTATATCCCTAGCGGAGTCGCCAAACTGTGAATGTGGTGCCCAAGATCGCGACTCTCTTTTCCATTTTTTTTATGTTGGAACCGCTTTCTCGTGTAAGGGGTCACCGCCTCACATCGGTTTGAAGACATCCGGTTTAAATTGAAAAACGGAGTCGCCAAGCCATTTTGATTTCCTCAAAACTTTGAAAAAAAGGATTTGGGTCCGGAGGTTAAGTTACCCCTTGGGAAGAACGTTTGGCGTTCACCCAAGGAGCCTTGCTGAAGCAAGTCTTCCAAGATCCGACTTTCATGCTTGCCTTTGTGCTTTCGTGTGTGGGATGTGTTTTGATAAAAAGGGGGGAATGTGCCAAGTGGTCTTTCGGACGTATAAACCATGAGTTGGTTATCGCTCGGGATTCCTTGGATTTTGATATGTTCAGGACTTTGATCCCGTTCTCATATTGGACTTATGATCTTCATTATGAGACATTGGGTCACATGTGATCGGAATAGGGATACCTCTTTTATAGTCCAAGGATGAGACTCTTTAGAAAGAAAGGACCTTTGCCCATCAATCCTACATCTTGCGACGATTTCAACTTAGTCGGGACATTTATGCTCGTCTCAAGTGATGATCGGACCTTTACACCATTACGCCCCAATCCTTCATCCTTTTCTAAAGGAATATCCGGCTATGGCATCTTTATGTGGAGGAAATGATATAAAGATAGGACCTTTACACCATTACGCCCCAAGAGATGCTTCAAGTACCAAAGGGACTAAGGGGAGGGGTATAAAGATTGAATCTTTATACTCATCCTATGCCTTTTTGTGCCTTAAGAAGGTTACTAGGCATTCCTTGGAGAGTGATCCAACCATGAGGGACATGGGAAATGCATTTTTAAAGTAAAGATGACATTTTTATGCTAACATATGTAATGAACATGATGCAAGCTAGGACTAGGAATGAAAAGGGAGGACCTTTATGGCTTTCCTATGTCCTTTAAGAACCATTTAGGTGGACAATCCTTGGAAGCAAGGTCTATGGGAAGGGGGATGACATTTATGAATAAAGATGACATTTTTAATGAAAAAAGATGACATTTTTATATGAAAAAGATGCTATTTTCACATCATCATGTGAGAGATCCACCCTAGAACAAGCCATTTGAGGTCTTATTGTTCATCCTTGGGATGGATCCTCCATGAATCCCATGTGATAGGGGAATGGGGGTATTATGATCTACATAGATAAAGACTTGATTTTTATGGCAATAAATCAAATATAAAGCAAGTAGATGGCAATGTAAATAGCAAAGAGCAATATAGCAAGTATGATAAGTATATTTTAAAGAGAAGAGGAGGAGAGGTTACCAATGGTTGTGTTCCTCTATCTCCCTTGAAGATTTCCTAAGGAAGGAGCAACCTTGGAGGGGTTTTGGAGAGGAGGGAGGTGATTTGAGTAGTTTCAGATTTCTGGAAATTCGTGTTTGTATTTTTGCAGAGTAACAGTGCTCAAAATCCTCTTTTAAAATGAATAGAGGAGGCCTCTATTTATAGGAAGTTTTGTGCTTCCTAATGAAGCCGTGCGGCTGTAACCTTTGGCTAATGAAGCCGTGCGATCTTATCCATTAGTGACTCAGTCTGATTCTAGAATCATGCAAGGTGGCATTCTAGAAGGTCTTTCCAGCGAGGGACTACGTGGAATTTTAATTCCTAACAAGTCCTTCGCCCCTCGGAAGGTTTGGGAAAGTTCCCAAATTGCCCCTGAACTATAGGAAAGTCCGGGGAATTGTCGGGAAACTTAACCGAAAGGCAAGAGCCAGATTTGGGTACTTACAACCTCCCGAACCCAAACCTATTATTCAGGACAATGAAGAACCACCTTTGGATATGGAATATGTGGTTAGGGATCCAGCCGGTCCTGAATTCAATTGGTCAGCGAACCAACAGCAAGAACCAACCCCTGTAGCCAAGAAATTTATTGATGCTATGGACTCTGCAAAAGAGAAGGTCTATCCATGTTGTGAGATCAGTGTGTTGGAGGCTGTGGCTGAGCTCCTTAACATAAAGACTGATTGCAATATTAGCCAGTCTGCTTATAATCGTATCATGAAAGCAATTAAGCGGATGTTGCCGAAAGAGAATAAGATGGTTACAAACTTTTATGAGACAAAGAAGTTGGTTGGGCAGATAGGGCTATGTTATGAAAAGATTGATGCGTGTAAGAATGACTGCATGCTATTCTACAAGGAAGATTCATAGAAGACAGAGTGTTCAATTTGCGGAGAAAGTAGATATAAGCCAAATCGGAGGGGTAGTTCAAAACACAAGAAAAACAAACCACATAAGCAGTTACGTTACATGCCGTTGATTCCAAGACTAAAACACCTCTACGCGTCTAAATCTACTGCAGAAGCAATGCGTTGGCATAAGGAAAGTTTGCATGAAGAGGATGTGTTGATTCATCCCAGTGATGGGGAGGCATGGAAACACTTTGATAAGACTTATCCTGACTTTGCGTCTGAAGCAAGAAATATACGGTTATGCATCTGCTCTGATGGTTTCAATCCGTTTGGTCCTGGGGCAAAATCTTACTTTGTTGGCCGGTTATAGCCACTGTCTACAATCTTCCCCCTGGTTGTGTATGAGTGATCCCTACATGTTCTTGTCGTTATTCATCCCTGGACCAAACAGCCCTGGGAGGAACATTGACGTCTATCTCCGACCTTTGATGGACGAATTGAAACAGCTTTGGGAGGATGGGGTCGAAACGTGGGATGCTTTCAAGCGAGAGAATTTCAGCATGAAGGCTGCGTTGATGTGGACAGTTAATGACTTCCCTGCATATGGGATGTTATAGGGTTGGAGCACCCACGAGAAGTTGGCATGTCCTTATTGTATGAGTGACACAAAGTCTTTCACGCTCAAGCACTATAGAAAACCATGTTAGTTCGATTGCCATAGACAATTTCTTCCGGAGGACCACCCATTTAGGACCCAGAAGAATGCGTTTAAAAAGAACAAGATTGACCATGATGAGGCCCCGATTCGTTTCAGTGGTGACATGGTCTATGGGGAGGTATCTAGATTTCCCGATCCTCGGTGGGGGAAAAAAATTTCGAAGACCAAAATACAAGGGTTTGGGACTACCCATAACTGGACCAAGTGGAGTATATTTTGGGAGCTGCCATACTGGAAAACAAATCTCATTCGACATAACCTTGACGTGATGCACATTGAGAAGAATGTATTCGATAATGTTTTTAACACATTGATGGATTTCAAGGCAACAACTAAAGACACAGAAAAAGGTCAAATGAACCTTAAGGAAATCTTTAAGCAGCCGGCCTTAGAGTTGGCATACGCCAATGGTAAACCAGTTAGACCGGTGGCTCAATACGTGCTTACAAAGGAAAACAAACTCCTCCTCCTGAAATGGCTCAAGGATTTAAAGCTTCCAGATGGTTACACGTCTAATATTGGTAACTGTGTCAATATAGAGGAGGGGAAAGTGAAGGGTTTGAAGAGTCATGATTGCCACATTTTGCTGGATAGACTACTTCCGATTGCTCTCAAGGATCTCTTGCCTGACAATATCTGGGTGGCGTTAACAGAGTTAAGTGAGTTTTTCCGAGCGTTAACATCGACCACACTACGTGTTGATCACATGAAAAAGCTTGAGGAGAGCATCGTAGTGACTTTGTGCAAACTTGAGAAGATATTTCCTCCTTCATTCTTTGATTCTATGGAGCATTTACCGGTCCACTTGGCAAACGAAGCTAGAATCGGTCGTCCAGTTCAATACAGATGGATGTATCCATTTGAGAGGTAATTGAATTTATTCTATTTCTAAATAATTTGAGCGTTAACAATATACCTTCTTTAACATTATTTATGTTTTAATCTACAAATGACTTTTAGGTATCTAGGCCAATTGAAAAGGAAGATGAGCAATAGGGCCATGGTCGAGGCTTCAATTTCAGAGGCCGTTATTATAGATGAGATTGTTGCCTTTGTCGGAACATATTTTCCTCCTGATGTTGATACGAGATTGACTAGGGTTGGCCGCAATTACGATGGCACTACCAGAAACAAGCCTTTTACCGACGAAAATTTCTGTCGGTAATTCTCCATATCCGTCGGTAAATGGACATTACCGACGGAATTCGTCCGTCGGGTTCCGTCAGAAATAATTGGTTGGTAATACCGACGGATAAATTCCGTCGGTATTTCCGGCGGATTGTCCGCCGGAAAATCCAAAATTCCGCCGGAAACCGTCCGTCGGAAATGAGGTACGCCGGTCGGTTCACCGGAGCCATTGCCGGAGGTTACCGATGGAAATATCCGTCGGTAAATATTAATAAAATAAATAAATAAAATCCATTACCGACGATTATAGCCGTCGGAAACCATAAATTTTACCGGCGGATATGTCCGTCGGAAATCTAAACCCTAAACCGACGGATATGTCCGTCGGTAATGAGTTTTATTTTTTTTAATTTTTATTAATTACCGACGGATATTTTCGTCGGTAATTAGATTTATTATTTTTTTTAATTTATTTACCGACGGAAATTTCCGTCGGTAATCTGTCCATATTTTTTTAAAAAAATTCTGTTTTATTATTAAACCACCTGTAAAAGACTGTAAACCTGTTCAAACAACCTGTTTTAAACAAATACAATTACAAACTACAAACAAACACAAACAACCTGTTTCGCTTGTACATCAAATAAAATACATATGTTTGTCCAAATCAATCGACAGGGGAAAGGGAAAGGGGAAACGACCGGGGAAAGGGGGAAAGGGAAAGGGGAAAGGGGAAAGGGGAAACGGGGAAAAGGGGAAAGGGGAAAAGGGGAAAGGGGAAGGGGAAACGGCCGGGGAAAGGGAAAGGGGGAAAGGCCGGGGAAAAGGGGAAAGGGAAAGAGAAACTACATATGTTTGTTTGTTTGATTACATGTCAATTAAAATTCATGTTTAACAACCACGAGCGTTGCCGCTGCCGCTGCCGCTACCACCACCATGCATGTATAAACCTATCAAGATATTAATTAAAAAACAATATATCAATATATACAAATAAGAAGACAATAATAAAATGTAAACATTATATATATGACATTTACAATTAAATAATACTTACTGGCCACTGGGAGAGATAGATATTTCCATTTTTCCTTCCTCATTAATAATTGCGTCCAAATTAACCAGCCCGGATGGTTCACTAACAGGAACACTAGAGCTATCAATACCTGGACTGCTCAAATCATCATCACTACGTCCAGAACCAGAAGTAGAGCCCCTCCCTCCCGTCCTTGGTGAAACAAGACGATGGACAAAACCCGCAACCTTCCCTCTCTTTGAACAATTGCCACCTCGACCCGACATATCTAAACTAGTATATTATATATGTAGACAGAAAATATTATCAAGTAGAACAAAATTTAAATAGTAGGAAGCATTCAAAATAATGACTACATGTCCAAGCAAATTATGGAGTAAGATGTTTGCAGTTTGCATTTAAATAGTAGGAAGCATTTATTGTCCAAATCATGAGATAGATGTAATATTACATAGCATGTAAAGAGTAACCAAGTAAAATTGAAAATCATGAGATAGATATAATATTACAGTGATAAGTGATATAAAATGTAAACATTATATACAAAACATTATCTGAATTAAAACTAAAATGATTCATTCACTACAATCTTGATCACTATCACTACAAAATTCAATTTCTTCTTCACTAGTTTCCTCGTCGTCGTCTTCTTCCCCATCTTCATCATCGGACCCAGATATATACCCTTCTCCTTCCTCATCCTCCACATTGTCATACTCGATTTCATTGAAAGTGACTTCCTCCCCTAGTGGACGGGTGTTTTCGGCCATTAATGCTTCATCCTCGACATTATCATTCAAGGAAATAATCGGAGATATAGGCATTTCCTCTTCCAGATAACAATCATTTAATGATGAATCAATATTTGAAGTAGACGTTTTTGCACGCAAGTATGCTGGCTCATATTTGTATCAGCCTTGATAGTTAGAAGCTCAGTCACTTGCTCTAACACTGTAGCCTTTGCACCAGGATGAATTTTCTCATTTGCAGAGTCCATTAAATCCATAAACTTCTTTGCAACGGGATTTGGTGCCTCTGTTGGATTAGGGTTCCAATCAAACTCTGGGCCAGCCGCATTTCGAAACATATCATCCAAACCGATAGACGACTCCTCTTCATCAATCAAATGTTTAGGTTCCCTTGGTGGACCACGTGATACAGTAGGATGATTGCGAACACTTGTTTCAACCACATAATGCTCCCCGTGCGCTACCCATACCTTGTAACCATCAACAAACCCTGCCTCTAAAACATGTTTCTTTACCCATCCAACACTCAGATATTTTCTATTCTTACACTTTTTACAAGGACACCTAATCTTATCATCACGCATGCACTGGGGATGCGCTTTAGCAAACTCCACGAAATGTTCTAAACCTTCTAAGAATTCAGGTCTGACACCCCTTCTACCGGGATTACTATGATTATCCATCCAACTACGATCTTCTCCAGACATAATTAACTCCTGCATTTCATAATGTATTAACAGTTTAGATGTAATTAACGCATTACAATTCCCTAAATTTGGATTACAAACTTAAAAGCAACAAGGCATGTTTCTTTAGGTTTAGAATTGGGGTTGGCTTCTATCGCACACATCTATCACATTTTTTTAATTATTAATATTTTGAATAATTTTAAATATTAATATTTAATTCTTTATTGTAAAGTATATCATTCCCTATGAGGAAAGGACAATTCATGTCCATTAGGTTTAGAATTGGGTTGGCTTCTAACCTATCCCGAAATATACGTATGAATTGCAAATATCACCTTGTCTACTTACTTTATAATCGAAAATCAAGAAATTTCGGCAGCATAACCCCATGGTATCCAAGTGCACGACGTAGACTAGGTCAATCAAACACTATCGATTAGAATCGACAGTGTGTAATCAACCATATATGTCTAGTATACGCTCAGAGAACAATAGGATTAATGCAACCGAAATATCTCAACTATCGACTATTCAAGCAATTTTAATAGACAATAATGATATTTACAAAATCATATAATCGTGCATTTCAAGACTGTCCACACGGACAATTTAAGAATCGATGACTACATGTTGACCTCAACATGATAAGTTAAAGATTCTTAAACGGGTTTCTAAGCTTTTGTGTTTCAACCGTCACAATGTCACGTCGTAATATTAATTTTTATTCATTACCGTAAAATGCATAATTTTACAATAATGAATTAACACACACATCTATCATATTTTTTAAATTATTAATATTGTGAATAATTTTAAATATTAATTCTTTGTGTTTCAACCGTCACAACGTCACGTCGTAACATTAATTTTTATTCATTACCGTAAAATGCATAATTTTACAATAATGAATTAAATTAACATTTATAAACAAGATAAGAGTCGTTCTCATCCACAACTATCAAAAGTCTATCTCATCTTAGACCAAGAAAGACAGAGCAAACAAGTTCATTACCGTTTGAGCAAAGGATTTTCTGTTTAATAAGAGTTTTTCCAGTTTCACTGTCCTCCTCTCTAAGGATCTCAAGTGATGTTTGAGATCCTTAGAGAGAAAGAGGACAGTGAAACTGGAAAAACTCTTATTAAACAGAAAATCCTTTGCTCAAACGGTAGATAACTTATTTGCTCTATCTTTCTTGATCAAAGATAGACGGATTTTGATAGCTGTGGGTGAAAAAGGCTCTCATCTTATTTATATTTTAAGATGTTAACCACCAACCACAATATCCTATAAGCAGTGCCACTAAGAGTTTTCTTTCTAATTTTAGACAATGATTAGGAGTCTAATTCCTTAACAATACTTTCATCCAATTCTTCCTAATTTTAGACATTCACCCCCTCCCTCCCCCTTTGACTTTACACAAGCCATCTAATACAAATTAAGAGTAAACAGTTGACTGCTTGATTAAAAAGGGTGATCCGACCTAAGGTGCATCTAGGTTAATTAAACGAAACCAAATACACTGAAGAACTAAAGAATCATAACTTCAACCAAAAATAAATGTTCGCAAGAATCAATTCGTTGGATTTATATGACTTATTATTCATCTAAAAAATGCTATGGATCTTCATCTTACTCCCTTCCTTCCACTCATCTTTCTACTTTCTCTTTCTAGAATGTCACAGAGCATCCCGTTTCAAAACTTAATTAATCAGTCAAAGCAGAAGTTGAAAAACAACACTGAAGTAACACTAACTTACAAAATTGCAACAATTCCTCAAATAGAGTGATTTACAACAACAATTAGGCATACAATAACAAACAATCTACTTCCCTGTATTAACTAGATCTAAGCAAATCAACTTAGCAGAGGTGAGTAAGAAATTGCAACACTGATACGATCTACTAGTAAACAAACAACATCCAAAACTTAACAATTTCGCAAACTAACCTTATTAAACCAGGGATTCATAAATAGAAAGTTTTTATCAAAAAATCAAACCAAATAAGAAGGAATGAACCAAGTTTTTATCAAAAAATCAAACCAAATCGAATTTCAACCTTATGTCTCGAAATGAAAAAATATTTTGCTAAATTGAGCAAATCATAACCTGAGAGCGGAACGGCGACGGCGATGAACGACGAGCGAGACTGGACGAGGAACGGCTCTGAACGGGGACTACGACTGTAACTAATGAGAGAGATAGAGAGAGAGAGAGAGAGAAAGTGAGTGAGAGAGAGAGAGAGAGAGAGAGAGAAAGCGATTGAGAGAGAGAAAGCAAGTGAGAGAGAGATGTTACCGGCGGCGAACGGTGAGGCGAGGCGACGGCGTTGCTTCAAGCTTCAAGGGTTTCGGCGATTTGCGAGCGATTTGGGTACGTATTGATTTAGTTGAAAGCGTAAATGGCTGAGGATGGGGAAGGGATTCTATTTATACCTACTTTTTACCGACTGACGACATCCATCGGTATTCCCGGCGGACTTAGTCCGTCGGTATTACTGACGGAAATAAAAGCCTTACCGACGGACTAAACGAAATTTTAAAAAAAAAATTCCCGGCAAATGAAATTTAATTTCCGTCGGTAAATGAATTTTTTCCGTCGATAAAATTTCGTCGGTAAATGCCCTGTTTCTAGTAGTGTGGTGGTTGTCCGTCTAATGGAAACATCTCTGTATTTTCATCCCCTGGTCGGTTCCTCGGCACACGGGTTGGTACGCGTACGTTAACCTCTAAAGAGTTTGCCGCGGTCTCACTTTATGTTCTTCTTAGCTGTGACGAGGTTGAGGAATATATCAAGTAAGTCATTGATGTTATGTTTACGCCTCGTCGATTAAATTATGCATGTTTAATTACCTGCATATGAAATGCCTTGTTTAACCCTATTGTAGAATGTTTGAAGATTTAGCTCAGGATTTATCTCCAGAATTCATCGCAACTAGGACAGACAGAGAATTTCCAAACTGGCTAAGGAAATATGTAAATATTTCGTTTCATTCAAATTTATTCTATACACTTTTTTAAACATTCAATCTTAAAATTGTATTAAATTGGTTACATATTGTCTTATAGATAGTTGAACATCCGGGTGATGCCAAAGCTGCGAGGTTAAGACATTTAGCAGGAACTCCGTAATTGAACGTTAATCTATACAACGGTTATTTCGTGAATGGCTATGTGTTTCATACCAAAGCTTATGGGGGCTCTAAATTAACGTGGAATAGCGGTATGAAGCTTAAAGGAAACCTTGATTATTATGGTGTCCTGAAAAAAGTAGTCGAGGTGAAGTATTTGGGTTGAAACAATGTTGTCTTGTTCAATTGTGATTGGCGAGATGATGTGCAAGGTGTTAAGAAGCATGCCATATTTGACCTCGTCGATGTAAAGGACTCGTCCAGACATAATGGCGACAACGTCTTCATCTTAGCATCTCAAGCACAACAGGTATACATGACTCCCTACCCTCGTCGGCGACCCGACGGATGGTGGGCTATCTGGAAGACCAAGGCTAGGAGCATGATTGACAACCTACCCTCGTCGACAACTACAAAGTCGTCATTAGAAACACCCTATCAAGAGGATGAAATGCCAGTGCCACCTAACGTTTCATCAGCTAATCATCCATTAGATGATGTCACTCATATTCCTCAAAATGTTGATGAACCCGAGGAGGATTTCTTACCAGTGAATTTGCCACCTCCTCTGCCTCGTTTAAGTCATCTCATGCACATTTAAATTGATGAATTAGAGGAAGAGGAAGAGGACGTCGAACCCGAGTTTGATTCATCAGAGTCCGAAGATGAAGATGAAGAACTTGAGTTTTGTAGTAATTCAGAGTCCAGTGATGATGATGGGGATGGAGATTAATAATAGTTTAAAGTTTTATATGTATTGTGAATGCTTTAGATGATTAGAACTTTAAATTTTTATATGTATTATGAATGCTTTAGATTATTAGAACTTTAAAGTTTTATATGTATTGTGAATGCTTTAGATTATTAGCACTTTAAAGTTTTATATGTATTGTGAATGCTTTAGATTATTAAAATTTGTAAACGATTGTTTTAGTTTATTTGGTGAGTGTGCTCTGTCAAAAAAATAACACGATGGATTGGATTAAAATTGAATTGAATTGAAATAATGTGAGCGAGAAACATACCTCTTCCTCGTGACCTATGAGTCGACAGCTTAATTGATACTCTGTGGGTAATCGATTTCCATGAATCGGAGACTAGTCTCCGATTACAGCATAATCAGACATTGGTCTCCGATTCATGGAAACGATTACCCGGAGAGTATCAATTAAGCTGTCGACTCATAGGTCACGAGGACGAGGAAGATTTCTCGCACACATTATTTCAATTCAATTCAATTTAATTTTTAATCCAATCCATCGTGTTAATTTTTGTTTTTTCTTGAACGTTTAATCTCAAGGAGCTATATGTATTGTGAATATATTGTTTCCTATTGTTAAAGTTGTACTCCCTCCGTCCCAGAAAAGTTACCCAGTTGTTCTGAACTCAGTCAACTGGGTAAAACATTGACCAAACTTTAATATCAATTTACTTATCATAATACAAATCTAAAAATTGTTATCCATAAAATAACCAAATGATTTATCAATAGCAATTATTAAAATTTCATTAGAATGAATAGATTGATATTAATATTTGGTCAAAGTTCATCTCTATTGACTTGCTACTGTAGCAACTGGGTAAGGTAATATGGGACGGAGGGAGTATATTTTAATATTTTTAGTGTATTTAGATATGAGTTCTAGTAGAGCGGGCAGGAAGACACGCCCCGTGTACACATCTATTACTGGGACGCAACCGACCCGATCTGATACAGGTGTTACCGGTACTGATGATGTCGACCCTACACTTAGTAGTACCAGCTCTACCTCTGGGGCCGATACTACTCATAGTCATACTCCTGTCGATTTTGAGGGGAGGACGTTTCTTCAGATATCGCCACATTATGTACAGTAACTCTCCATTAATTTGATATAAGTTGGTTCCTTTTTTGTTTTATATATAATTCATTATTTAAGTTAAAATGTTATTGTATTAATATACTTGACAGGTTTATAGGTGCATACCCTACTGATGTGCCATGATTTATACTATGTTTTCCTATGTTTTCAGTTCATTTTATGTTCAATTTCCATGTATTTAGATAGGGTTGATGTAATATTGAGAGTATTTTGTATTGTGAGGATTAAGTGAGAAAAGTTGTAATTCGAGAGTAATTGAGAGATTTATACCTTGTAATCGAATTCACAATCAAGTCAAAGGGACCAAGAGCTTCATATCTACATCAATGGAAGCCAACAAAGTCGAGTCAATTGTTAAGGATGGTTGAAATCATATCGAGGATCAAATCGAGCCAAAGAATCAAGAGAAGATGAAGAAATCTGGAAGAATTACTATGGGGACGAGTCATCCCTATATCAACCAAGTATTCCCCATAGGAGGGACGACTGAATCAGAGAGAGGAAATACCGGGACGAGTCGTACCGGAGAAGACGAGTCGTCCTCATCAGCGCTGAAGAAAAAGAAATAGCAGCGACGAGTTTTGGTTAATTTTGGGGAGTTTTATTTTTATTCCCTTTATTTCCTTTTTAGACTTAGGTTTGGAGAGAGAGTATAAATACTCTCTTTTTATTATTTTGTTGAAGGGAGTGACGGCTGGAACTTAAGTTTTTACTTAGAATTGAAGCTTTTTGATTTGAATGAAGGGCTAAATCCCTAAATCTGGATCTGTTTTTAAAATCAATTGAGGTTTTATTATTTCTATCTCTTTCTCCCTAGTTATAATTTTACTTGTGCTTATTGTTAATTCTTTTTCTAGGGTTTCGAAACTTGATCAATTTCCTAATCCTTTTAATTCGTTTTTGTTAGAATTCCCTTTTATCGTGTCGGACTAGGGTTTTCATTGTAGCAATTTCATAATTCTTGTATATGTCATCTTGAATTGTGATTAGGATAAAATTAGCTTTATTGTCTATTTGAAAAAGAAAAGAGTAATTCCTTGATCTTCATCTCTTAGAACTTCATCAATTGATATTTAGAATCTTGATCGTGTCGGCTAGGTTTTTAATATTGATTAGGATTATTAGTTGAGCGTGTCGCCGCTAGTAATTAATAACAAAGAAGAGATAGAGATTTTATATCTCGTGATCAAGTGATTAGGGGAAGAACAGAAAGAATGAACCAATGATATTGATTGATAAACAGTGATAGTTTTATTTATCCAAGGTGTTTTTAAATTATTGTTTACAATCACATTTATATACTTGTTGTAGTTATTACAACAAACAATTCAAAAAAAAACCCCAAACTGGTCTGTGACCATTACACAACAAATATCGTTCTTTAGTGGATCGACCCTGGACTTGTCCTTGCTACAGTTTTCTAGCAGAGTCTTGGTACTAATTTGTAGGCGTGCGACTTTAGCCTATCACCTACCCCCGGAACAAAGATTGGGCAGTATTGGCGGTCTCGGGTCAAGCCAGAGTTTAGGCCCAACTGGAAATCATTTCCACGGGAGGAGAAGGAGAATGCTTGGGAGGAGTTTAAGGTAATGTGTTAATTGTTTTTATTTAAAACTTAAATGTTAGTTTGTTATTAAAATATTATAATTAATAATGATTATACTCTTTTAGTTTTGTAATGTTATCATTATATGTTGTAGTTGAAATTTACATGGACGCCGAATATCGACGAGGCGTGGGTTAAATTTGTTTTCAAGAAACAATGTTTGAAGTTATTTCGGGATCATATTCGTAACATATTTATCTATCCTTAATTAGTATAATTAACAATGATTATACTCTTTTAATTTTATAATGTTATCATTATATGTTTACGATATATTCATATTTTGTATAGGTACCACAAAGTCTAAATTTTATATTTAGCGGTTCGCGGCGGGATTACAGCCCTTGACACCTCCTTGGATGACCGAGGAGGTGTTTCGTAGCTTTTGCGAACATTGGTCGTCGGATGGGGCGATAGCTATCGCCCAACAGGCTCGGGCAAATAGAGCAGGCTCCTCGGGGTCGGCGACAAAGCATACGATGGGGACGATACCAGTCGGCGAGCATCACTACCGTATGGTATGTATGTTAGTTTAAATGTAGTGTATGCATGCTTTGAAATCAGTTTATATACGTATGTTAGCTGGGGAGCCATTTTGATGCTATGAAATCCAGGGTTTTAATAATTGACTTTGAAACCAAACAGGACGGTTGTATGCACGTTGTTGGTGGGTGTTAGTGTAAATGATAAGAAATACATGGGGTGTTAGTTTAAATGTAGTGTATGCATGCTTTTAAATCAGTTTATGTACGTATGTTAGCTGGGAGCCATGTTGATGCTATGAAATCCATGGTTTTAGTGTAAATGTAGTGTATGTTTTCTTTTCTAAGATTACCCCTAAATCCTAATGAAAGTAAATATTATACTCACAACTTTAGTGATTAAAGAGAACATTTTTTTATCACAAGGATAATATGGGAAGCTAAATGTTGCATTTATACCATTTCAAAATAATAATCTCGCTTCTTTTATTTATAGGAAAAGGAACATGGCCCGGATGTCAGTTTATGGATGTTTTCGTTAGCACTCATGTTCGAGCTCCTACATCGCCCGATCAACCTCCGCAATGGGTTGACGATCGCTCTGCATTGGCCTTTGTAAGTAAACTATCATTAAATGACTTGATTTTGAATATGTAAATTTATTTATGTACATTGTGTATATGATTATATTTGTTTGTTTTATTTTGACAGAGTACATATCAAGCCGCCGTTGTTCCCGAAGGTACTCCTCCCGGCCAGCCCGTTCCTTTCGTGCCTGAAGTTTGGCGCTCGGTCACCTCGGATGGACATCCAAAGAGAGGAGACCGAGTGTTAGGGATGGGGGATCACAGGCTGCAATGCCCATTGATATTCCGTCGCTGAAATAAAAAATTAATTAAATTAAATTAATTCAGCGACGGAAATTTCCGTCGCTAATAGCAAAAGATCACTGACGGAATTCCGTCGGTGTATACCGACGGAATTTGGTCCGTCACACCATTGCGGCGGGCTGAAAGTGGCGGACCACCGATGGAAAAATTTCATCGGTGATTTACTTTAGCAACGGAATTTTAACTTTAGCGGCGGAAATTTCCGTCGCTAAAACATATTTTTCTGGTAGTGGGAGGAGGAGGTGGAGGCATGTTAACATTGCGATTTTCAGCACCGGCGTCCGTGATACCGCCGGCGTTTCCTTCGTTGGGCTCACTCGAGGCGTCTGAAACGTGACCGTCAGAAGTCATTGTGATGGTGTGAGAAAAATTTCGAGGTCAAAAAGCAACGATTCCCAGCAATGGAACCAAACTGATGTTGCAGGAATCGTGCTGGATCAATCTCCGTCCAATCAGCAAGATAGATCTCCTGGCTTTTGACCAGAAAACAGAACCCACGACTAGCCGGAATGGTCTCCGGGGAAGATCCTCGGGCATGAGAGTAAGTATGGTGTATATGAGAGCGTATAAGATAATAATGAACAATGTATTCAAAATATCAAATAGCAACTACCTTAGAACGGTTGATGTATTGAAGTATTTATAGTTGTTAATGAGAGATATACTTGTAATAGGATTGTGTTGAATCCCGTGAATCATGGATCAGATACGTATGAGAGATCGTGTCCATATATAACTCCTGATTTGTAGGGAGTCTGTTATGGAAAGGATTGTATACACGCCTGGACTCTGTAGGTCGACGTACTCTCGTAGGTCGAGGTCGCCAGTTTGGATATAGGTCAACCTGACTGATGAATAGGGTCGGGTGATACCCGAATAGAATTTGGATCGTATGTCGGACGATAGCTAGGTCGGGACCGAGTAGGTTGGACAATGAGCTAGGTCGACCGATCTTAGACGACGGGCCTTGGGCTTTGTGATGATTGGGCCTAGCCCGCTGAGAATGTGGTGGCAATAATATGTAAAATAACTGGGCTTGCTCGCTGGGCCTGGCCCGTCACATTTATTCCGTTCAAGGTATATACTTTTTATTTATTTATTTATTTATTTATTATTATTATTATTATTATTATTATTATTATTATTATTATTATTATTATTATTATTATTATTATTATTATTATTATTATTATTATCAATTATTATTATTATTGTTATTAACAAGTATTGTTACTAATTATTATTATAGTAGTAATTATTTATACCAATTGTACAATTATTTTTATTAAATACTTTTATTAATTTTTATATAAACTAAGTATCATTATTATCATTTATTATTATATTTCATTATTATTATAAATGTGTGTTATTACTAATATCACTAGTAATAATAAACTAAAACTAAAAGTTTATGAGGTGCCATCTACTCATTGATTATTAAAGGTTCACAGGGATCACCTCAACCTATCTATTACTTAATCACAACCATTCATTTGATTAAATCCAATGATCCAAATTCACCCAAACAAACACAAAAAACATTCTTTTTTTATTTCTCTCTTTCCCCATTTCTCCATTATTATCTCAAAAACCCCATTTCTCTCCATCTCTCCTCCTCATTCTCTCCTCCCTATCAAACAATTAATTAAACACCACCACCAGCCTCCTCCACCACCATTGACGTCGTCGCCGACACCACCACTCCTCTGCCATCTCCGCCACCATCGATACCACCATCTCCGCCTCTGCTCTACCCTTAATCACCCCTTCACTGCCATCCCTCATTCTCAAAACCCTTAATCACCACCTCCCTCATTCTCTCTCAAAACCCTACGCCGTCCACCACCTCGATCATCACATCTGCCCCACCCCTCCTCTTTCCTCCCCCACTTATTCATCCATCTACCCATCTCACACCCATTTCAGAGAGAGAAAGCTAGAGTGAGATAGAGAACAGATCTGTTTCTGCAAAATGACGACATTCACTTTCGAAAATGTTCAGGAAATTGTCTCAGAGCACTCTTCCAATTCCGATTTAGCCAAAGCTCGATTGAGGTAATTTCTCATCTCTCACTCCTCCGTTTTGATTTATCCGATGAAAGGAAAACTAAGAAAAAATGCCGCGGGAAATTTACAAGGTTTTCTAATTTTCGATTTTACTCTTCAATTTATTCAACATAAGGGCAGATACAGGAAGTATTCAACAAGCTTCCGATGTCATTGTTCCTCCCGTTGATGGCGGTGCGACTGTATTGAGTCCATAGACGACCCGAATTTTTTGTACGGACTCGAAGACGGTGACATTGACGATTTCAGAGGCGTTGAAGCCGAAAGGTCAAAAAAATTGGGGGAAAATGTCAGAAAAAATTGGGGAAAAAGTTCTTTTTCTTGTTATGCCTTGTCAGTGAGTGTTGATTTTGGGTGTTTGTTGTTTGATAATTGCAGTGAATTGTAGTGTAATGATGTTGTTTTAAGAGGTTCTCTCTTAAAATTGAGGATCTTTTATTTTGAAATTTGGGGTTTCAAAATTTGAATGGTGGTGGATGGTTGGTGGTGGCGAGTGGTGGTGTTAATGGTGTTGGCAGTGGTGGGTTGAATGCTTTGCCTGAAATATGGAGAAGAAGGTTGAAATGGGTGTCTATTAACGGGGTTAGAGTTCTTCTTAACGGGTGTTAGCTTATTTAATGAATTGGATGTCACATTGACATTTCCGTTAATTTTTTAACACCGTTAGTGTGAGTTGCATTAATTGTAATAAAATGTGAAAGTATGTATTATGTTGTTATTAGGTAGTAAAAAAAATGATAATACGTAGTATAAGTTGGTCGTTCGGCCCTCAAAAAAAAAATACTACATATTAATTGACTGGGTTTGGATATGTTTTTGTTTTCAGGTTTACAAGGTTTCAATTGGGGCATCTTGTAATCAGTGACAATGGCTATTGTTGTGGCGCGTTATGGTGGTGGGCGGCGGTGATTGGCAACAACGGTGATGATGGAAGGTGGTGATTTGTTTGTGTTGGAAGAATAAGGGTTGATATGTATTTTTTTTTCTTTTGAATGATTTGTAATTAATTTTAAAAAGATTGTAATAGATGTATTTTGACATTATTAATTGGCTTATTTTGATATTTGTAATTGATGTATTTTGATATTTTTCTATAATTTTTTTTAATTTATTTGTTTTTATATTAATTTTTAATTAATTTATTTTTTTTTTCTGATAATTTTTACAGAAAGGTATATAAAAAAAGATAAAAAAAAAAAACTAACAAAATAAAAGTATATAAAAAAAATAAAAATATTTTAAATGATATTTTTGATATCAGCGACGGAATGTCTGTCGCAGTGAAAAATATTAGTTAAAAGATAAATACTATTAAATTGGCATTAGCGACAGAATATTCGTTTACTATACAGCGACGGAAGTTGTCAGCAACGGACATCAACGACGAAACATTTTGTCGATGTTCATCGATGAAAGTTTTTGTCCGTTGGTGAACAATGACGGTAGTCATTCCGTAGCTTCTTAGCGACAAACATTTAGCAACGGAATATTCGTTACTATACAACGACAGAATTTTTCAGCAACGGACATCATCGACGGAAATTTTTGGTCCGTTGGTGAACAGTGACGGTAATCATTCCGTAGTTGAAAAGCGACATAATTTCTTCGACTGATAGATTCCGTCACTAGTCTGAAATCAGCGACGAAAATCGTGTTTTAGCGACGAAAAATTTCGTCGCTGATGACCAGTTTTCTAGTAGTGCGTTGGGAGAATCCCGGTGTTGGTCGACCGGAGGAACTAGACGCCGGAAAATTGATTGGCGATGGTGAGGTATTGCAAGCGAGGGGATTGAAATGGGCGTGGATGGTCGACAATGGAAGGGATGAAATTGGGCGTGAAGGTGGGGGTAGGGGATGATTTCCAGATTTGTGTTTAAATTAGGGGATACTGAACAATATCATTTTCCCTTTTTAAGTTTGTTAATTACATTTAGATTTATTATTTATAATTATTTTTGAAACCAAAATGTAAGATTTTATTTTTAGGAAAAAATGTAAGATATATTTATTTAATTTTCTCGCAGAAAAATGTAAGATTTATTAGAAGTTTAAAATTGGTAAGGGTAAATATGTAATTTTATTTCTCAGTTAACGAGTTAGGAATCTGTTTGATTTTGGGGAAAATTTGAAAATTTTGATAGTAATATTTGTTAAGTTATTAACGGCATCTAACGTTCATTAACATTTTTAACGACTTTAGTTAGTTTTGCTAATTAATCAATAATACGCATGTTTCATTTGATGTTTCGATAGTATAAAAGTTAATATGAAAATTTAAAATAGTACAGACGTAAGAAAAATTGTTTACTCATCAACAAATGGATTGAAATTGCAAAAATTGTTACATCGTTATCGTTAGTAACATTGCAAACTTAAAAAACGCTAATGCGCCATTTACCCCATTCTTTACCGTTGCGTTAATCAAGCTTCCCTTTAAGATATTTTCACGTAATCCCTACTTTCCAAAAGTCAGCGCCGTTTGTCTCTCCTCCACTAATCTTCTGCACACGTTTCACAAACTATAATCTTACAACATATACGTGTGACATAATAATTGGTATATCTTCTTCATTCGCAGCTCGTTGTTTTAGGCATTTCCACGTTCATTTCGTCCGGTTATAAACTTTTCAACCGATGTTACTTTGCTTCCAGTTCCAGATCTAATCCCCCTCGTATCTCAAGATATCATTCCCCTTTTCGTTTTAAAATCTCCAAATTTGTCTTATCTAAACCCTAATCAAAGCATTGATTTCCGTTCGTCAGTTCAACAATGGCGATGTCCAGATTCTATCTTCTCCCGCTCGCATTAATCTTAGCCCTCGTTTTCGCCGAGGTATCTCTATGTGCAGATTCGCCGTCGTCATCTCCAAGTCCGTCTCCGTCCGCCAACACCAGTTCGCCTCCTGCGCCTCCGCCTTTTTCTTCTTCGGATCCCTCTCCTACTCCCGCTCCGTCTCCGACGAACACAACCTCCAACTCAACGTCTCCTACGCCTACACCTGGTTCCTCTCCCGCACCCGCAGCTAACGGAATCAGTCACGCCGGCGTCGCTGATGATGAAGCCGAGCCGGAACCTTCTGGCGGGATGAGCGCCGGAAAGAAGGCCGGAATTGCAATTGGGGTCATCGCTTGCGTTAGCTTTGTTGTGTTTGGAGCAATGCTGTACAAGAAACGACAACAAAACATCCGGCGATCGCAGTACAGTTCCGCCGCCAGGAGAGAGTTCCTCTCGGACTTATAAATAGACGTGCCTATTGAAGATTCATATCATTTCTTTGATTCTTTACTGGTAATTTAGGTTCTTATTTCTTGAAATTTTCAATTCTGAATACACTTAATGTTTGTTTGGCAACTCAATTCCAATCCATTGAATTGGAATTGAAAGGGTTAAATTAGTTTCACGAAATTCATTTTGTTCTTTTAATTCCAAATTCAAGTCTTGAAATTGAGGTTGCCAAACATACCCTTACTTATCATCGTCTTGCACTGGTTTGGATTTGACATATTATTTAGTATCTTTGATTATGTTATTGATTGTTCAAATTGAATCATTGACTCCACTTTCCGATTGTCAATTAAGCGATTTATCTGATTGATTTCTCTGAAGTTGTGAATAATTGTTTATTAATTTCTTTTTGCAATTAGAAATACAAAATTCTGATTGATACATGGATGGAAATTCGTTGCTTGTTCATTTCATTATTTACAACTTTTATGTTTATAATTATACCCTTGGCAATAGAAATCCTTGGTATTAATATGCATGTAAGTAGTATCTTTTGGGTACTAATATGCATGCAAGTAAAAAGGTTTCATTTGATTTGATTTGATTGCATCTAAAACTTGTTCAAGAATACCTATTGACTATACTCCCTCCATACCATAAAGACGGGAAATCGACTACTCCTTTTGACTTTGCTTATCCTTCCTACTTACTGCAACCTTCACAATTCATCCCCCTATTAAGGTGGAATGACGTAGGATCCGCACTAAGTCAAATTAATATCAATCGTTGATTTTAAAAGAGGGAATATATGGTAAAATCTCAACCATAAGCAGGAGGGGGTGCAAATTCAGGGAGGAGCCATCCTTGATCTCATTAAAATGTTCTCATTCATCATTTTTGTTTGTCCGAAAAAGATAGTCTCATTTTCAATATTCTTAGGTTAACATTTTTGAACTTCCATATTTATCAATCAATCAAGAGAGAGAGAGAGAGAGAGAGAGAGAGAGAGTGCAAATGCTCTATAAGTCCTATTAACTAACTGAATGGGCAACAGATCCTGGAAAGGGTAGGGGTTATTAGCCAATAATATGTATGTATATAACTGAATGTAAATATTGATAATTATCTTTGTATTGATAATTATCCTAGGTAGAGTAAGAGTATCAATAGGTAACTTATAGTCCCACAAGTCTCCTTTGTATATAGAATGTACACGGCTGGGTACAGATTTTAAATCAAGGAAAATTCTCCAAAACCTTCTTTCTCTCTTCCGCTGTGTGTGTTCTTATATGGTATCAGGGCTTGTTTGATCCGGCCATAGACTGTTCTCTTTCTTCTTCTTCTCCAATACAGCCATGGATAGTCCTTCCGGCTCTAATGCCACTTCCATCAATGGGCTACAGGGTTCGGCAAATCCTCTTCCCGTCTTCTACAACCCTAATGCTATCATGGGGCAAACCTTTCTCACCAAAGACAACTATGTCAATTGGAGTACCTTGTTCAAAACCCTCCTCCGCACTCACAAACTTCTGTTTATCATTGACCCAGAACAGCCTTTAGCTACTCTTGACAACGGATCGGTAAACCCTCAACATGAGCTGTGGAAATCTGGTACTGACCTTGTGTGCGGATGGATTAAGGGAATAGTCACACCCGCTGTTCAGCCCTATTTAAATTCTTGTGAGACTGCACCGGCTGCTTGGGCGGTGTTAGCCAAGCGTTTCGGAGCCACTTCGACGCTTCAAATTGAGACTCTTAAGGAGAAGCTTCATGATCTGAAAAAGGCTGTCGACACCCCAATCTCAGATTATCTTCTACAGGCATCTCAAATTGCCGATTCGCTTACTGCTGCCGGTGATCCTGTTGACGATGCCGTTCTTATCCAAATAATTCTTGGTGGTCTTGGCCAAGAATACAAAGAATTTCTCGCATCCACTACCGCTGTTCATGCCCGAAATCCTATTTCTTTGGATGTCTTAACTGATCTTCTCCTCAAAGAAGAGATGTTATTGCAGAAATTCTCTACCCCAACACATTCAGCCCCTGCTCTGGTGGTGGAGAAATCAGCATCTGCAGCCGCTCCTGAAGCTAATTTTGCAGGTAATCGTGGTGGAGGAAACGCACATAATCGTGGTAGTGCTCATGGAAGACAACAACAGAATGGAGGTCGGAATAATGGACATCAGAATGGGAATCGAAATGGTAATCAGAATGGGCATAGAAATAGTAATCAAACTGGGTCATGGAATAATCATAACAACAACAGGGGATATGGACGTGGTAATGGGCAGAATCGAGGCTATGGCGGTACACAAAACCGTGGAGGGTCTTTTGGCCACAGTGGCCGTGGCCTTATTCCTAATCCGGACATTACTTGTCAACTCTGCTTCCGTCGAGGGCATGGTGCACTGAACTGTCGAAATAATGAGGCTCATATGGCTTACACAGATCCATACATTCTTGACTCAGGAGCAACGAATCACATGACCGCTGATCCTACTTCCTTCTCCGGATCTTATCCATACTTAGGTACGGATGTAGTTACTGTTGGTAATGGCTCAAAATTATCTATTTCACACATTGGTAGTTCATCTTTTCGTGTCAATAATCGTTCGTTTTCTCTCCGTAACATGTTGTATGTTCCACAAATTCATAGACGTCAATTTTCTAAGGATAATAACTGTTTCTTTGAACTTGACTCTTGTGGTTTTCGTGTTAAGGACAATCAGACGAAGGAGGTTCTCATTACTGGCAGTAATCCAGGCGGACTTTACAAGATATCATTCAATTCCAAGTCTACTCATAATCCTGTCGCTCTTCTTGGTGAACGTTCGAGTCAAGACCTTTGGCATGCTCGTTTGGGTCACCCGGCTACTTCTGTCCTCAAAGTTTTGTGTCGTCATTCTAGTTTACCTTTAAGTAATAAATTCAATGAACAACATTGTTGTCATTTGTGTCCCCTAGGGAAGTCTAGTAAACTGTCTTTTTCTACTAGAACTTTTAATGCTTTAAACCCTTTAGATATGCTTCATTTGGATGTTTGGGGTCCGGGTCCTGCCCCCGTTTGTTCTATGAATGGTTTTCGTTTTTATCTTTCCATAGTTACCTATAACTTTTGAAAGAAAACATCGTCACATTGTTGAAATGGGATTGTGTCTAATAGCTCAAGCAAAAGTTCCCTATAACTTTTGGTTGGAAGCGTTTAATACTGCTGTTTACCTCATAAATAGACTTCCCATGCGCCAACATAAGTTTGTGTCTCCTTATCAAAAGTTGTGGAAACGAAAGCCTGATTATCGATTTTTGAAGATTTTTGGTTATTCTTGCTTTCCTTATCTTGTCCCTACCAATGCACACAAACTTATGCCAAAATCAATTCACTGCATCTTTCTTGGTTATGATAATATTTGGAAAGGATATCGTTGTATGGATTTAATTAACAGAAAAGTTTATATCTCTAGACATGTGGTATTTGATGAAACTCATTTTCCTTAGCAAGATACACGGATAAATAAATTGTTGACAGGTTCCACATGGCTGCCTTCTCCCTCCGTTGTGCACATGGACCATCATTCTGGCCCAATTCCTTCCACAAATGCAGGGCAAAATCCTACAGCAAATGATCATAGTACTCCATTGTCGGCACCTAGGCATCATGAGAATCCTTCCTCAACACTTGGACCTGCCCGTGCTCAGCCTACACCCATCCTTCAGGCCAGGCCAAATTTTAGTCATACACCGGTAACCTTGAACCTTCCAGAATTGACACCCACAGCTTCTCCTGCTTCAGCTGAACCTCCTTCAGTTCCCACAGCAGTTCAACTTACCCCTGTTAGTTCAGCTTCTGACAGTCCAGTACCAACTTCGGCCGACACTTCTTCTACTCCTCCGCTGCGTTACAGAGGTATAACAGACCTCCTTGAGTCTACAGCTCCTTGTTCCATTGAGTATAGTCTTGTTGCTATTCAAAATGATCCGCTCTATCAACCACGCACATTCAAGCAAGCTTCACAATTTAGTCATTGGCAATCCGCGATGTCAGAGGAATTTTCAGCACTCCATAAAAACAAGACTTGGTCTCTAGTTCCATTTCAACCCGAAATGAATGTGGTAGGCTGTAGGTGGATTTTTAAGGTAAAGAGGAAAGCTGATGGCACGATTGATAAACACAAGGCTCGACTGGTTGCTCAGGGTTTTACCCAACATGCTGGCCTCGACTATGACGAGACGTTTAGCCCGGTTGTGAAACCTTCCACCATTCGCACCGTCCTCACTGTGGCTCACTCTCGGCAATGGGACATCAAGCAACTTGATGTACGAATGCGTTTCTCAATGGCATCTTAAATGAAGAAGTTTACATGAAACAACCACCCGGTTTTGTTGAGTCTGCTGCTCCCACTCATGTTTGTAAACTTCATAAGGCACTATATGGGTTGAAGCAGTCTCCCCGTGCTTGGTTTCAGCGTCTACACGAATTTCTCCTTTATCATGGGTTCTTCAACAGCCGTTCAGACTCTTCCCTATTTATTCGACATTCTGAGGGATCCACGACCATTATATTGGTCTATGTGGACGACATTATTATCACCGGGTCTTCTTCTGTGGCAGTTTCTTGTGTTATTGATGCTACTTGCGAGACTTTTGATAGCCGTCGTCTTGGTGACCTTAGTTTTTTTTTTGGGCCTTGAAGCTTCCCGTACCGGTGATACTCTTTGTCTTGGTCAATCCCGCTATGCTCTTGACCTTCTCTCTCGATTTAACATGTCAGATTGCAAGCCTACCTCTACACCCACCATACCTTATTCTCGGCTGTCTAGCCAAGATGGTGACCCGTTGCCTGATCCTACTACTTATCGGAGTATTGTTGGTGGATTGCAATATCTTACTCTGACTCGCCCTGATATATCTTTCTCAGTCAATCAGGTGTGCCAGTTTATGCACCAACCTTGTACTACTCACTTAGTGGCCGCTAAACGTATTCTCCGATTCATCAAAGGAACTACCAGCCTCGGCCTTATATTTCACCAGACTCCGACACTCTCCATTAGTGCATATTCTGACGCGGATTGGGCCGGCGATCCTGATGATCGTCGCTCTACTACAGGTGCTTGTATCTTCATCGGTCCAAATCTTGTATCTTAGACGGCAAAGAAACAATCAACCGTATCTCGATCTAGCAGTGAAGCAGAATATCATGCCCTTGCCACGACAACTGCAGAACTAAGGTGGTTCTCGTACTTGTTTCGGGAACTTCGTCTTCCTTTTTCCTCCCCTACCTTGTTCTGTGATAACATATCCGCTCTTCACATGGCTCGCAACCCGGTGTTCCATGATCGTACTCGGCACATAGAGATTGATTATCATTTCATTAGAGAGTTGGTCACTCGTGGTTTCTTGAAGCTTCGTTATGTCTCCACGGATGATCAACTAGCTGATATCTTTACTAAGGGTCTATCTAAACCTCTGTTCCAAGCATTATCAGTCAAGCTGCGTCTTCCGTATGGACGTCTTGCTTGAGGGGGGGTATTAGCCAATAATATGTATGTATATAACTGAATGTAAATATTGATAATTATCTTTGTATTGATAATTATCCTAGGTAGAGTTAGAGTATCAATAGGTAACTTATAGTCCCACAAGTCTCCTTTGTATATAGAATGTACACGGCTGGGTACAGATTTTAAATCAAGGAAAATTCTCCAAAACCTTCTTTCTCTCTTCCGCTGTGTGTGTTCTGATAGGGGTTTCCTTGGAGAGTGGACTTGGGAAGTTACCCAACTTATCTTATTCAAATCATCCATAACCAAATTTAAAGGAAGTGCAACTACACTTGAACGGATAAAACCATTATGATTCGATATACATGAAGAAGTCTCTGTAGTTATGTTCTTGGTGATGGAGTCCGGCTGCCATGGAGATTTATTTTTTTAACAGGCTGCCATGGAGATTTTGATATGATTTGTCTAGTTAAATTGGGTAACTTCCATATACAAGGAAACCCTCGGGTTCGTCATCAGGTTAACTAGCTAACGAGAGTTAAACACTTAAAATAAAAGTCCCAAAATGTCATGATTAAATTGGTGTCACGTATTTATGGCACATAACGAGGGTATATAGCATTTGGACTCGAGATAAAAGTGAGAGTCAACAAAAAAAAGGAAGAAGAGAGAGAGAGTGAGAGGGAGAGAGAGAGAGTGATAGAGTAATAAATAATCTGAACGAAATAAATGTTGGGTTTTACGGGTCCATGCGCAGCGGAATTAAGCATTAAAAACATAAAACCCAATAAGCCCTAGGATCCGTTCTATACGATTAATTTGAATACCTATGAGATAGAATTAAACCAACCTTGAAATGCTTTCCGGTCTTGAGCTATCGAACGATTTGATTATGTGATATCGAATCACAAACTTCGTTCTTCAACTTGCTTGAACTCTAGGCCTTGATCAATGAACGAGCGAAGACCCTCTTTCGGTATCCACACCTTTGAATGAATCCAAGAACAACTTCTTGATGATTGCTAGATCTAAACCTTGAAGAATATTGAGAGTATTTAATTATGAATTTTGCTTGAAAAATTTCGGCTGACCTTTTAGGTCTGACAAAACCCTTGTATTTATACTACAATAGTAGGAATACCTCTCCTAATCGTATTAGGAGAGACAGGCTGTCAAACCGCGTGCATCGGCCTATTATGTCGCGCGGTATATTAAGCCATTGGCTTAATATGTCGCGCGGTATATATAGCCAGATACATAAACTCTCAACTATTCTTCCTCCGGTTTAACCAATTCATTCTAGTTGTGTGTGACCCAATAGGATTACATTATGTTGGCAATGAGTTCGATCATATCGAACCTCATAAGACATAAGCGGACTCTAGCAAGTCATTATGTCTACCCAAATAATGCAACGTAAGAGTTCACGTTTCCAATGGTGTACTTCCATTTATCCCTTTGTCTCACGATGTTATATTGAACACAAGTCATGGTCCTTGTCAACTTGTTTTTGTTCAATGCTTTCTCGATTCTTGAGTATAATGATAATTCCAATCACATTGGGGTACGGCCATACACTTTCATCATTATCACTCATCGAGGGCCCAAGCATAACATCTCTCTTCCGAGGGACAAATTCCTTCTTGACTTATCATCCTTCCCATCATGAATCCGATCATGCCAATGATAGTCTTTATAGATATCGTGTTAAGATATCGTTTGACTAAAATCAAACATGACTTTCATCATATGTAAGGTTACGATAATCTTAGGTCTAGGAAATAAATGAAGTAACCGTATGAGATTTAAGTATGACATTTGACCATGACATAAATCTCATGCGGGTCATGTCCAAATCACTTGTTCTCTAACAAGTACCCATAATTTCAATGTGCATCTCTTATGCATATAATCATCACATGATTATCCATTGATAATTATACTAATTTATTCTCTTAATAATTAGGGACAGAGATTATTATAAACAAATATACAAAACATATAATAATCAAATAATAAATATCTCATATAATAATAAATAATGTCAACACATAAGTCTATCAATCATAGGCCTAGGGCATAACACCAACAGTCTCCCACTTGCACTAGGCCCAATCTACCATGTATCGAATACCCATGGACCTAACATGACCATCATGTTTAGCTTGCGAGAGAGCCTTAGTTAGTGGGTCCGCCACGTTGTCATCAGTGTCTACTCTGCATATCTTAACGTCTTCCCTTTCACATATCTCACGGATAATGTGGAAACGTCGAAGTATGTGTTTGAATCTCTGGTGTGATCTTGGTTCCTTTGCTTGTGCAATGGCACCATGGCACCATTGTTATCACGGTAAAGTTCAATAGGGTCTTTGATGCTTGGAACGACTTCCAAATCACTAATGAACTTCTTGATCCAAACCGCTTCCTTAGCTGCATCGGATGCCGCTATGTACTCGGCTTCGGTTGTAGAATCGGCGACGGTACTTTGCTTGGAACTTTTCCAACTCACGGTTCCTCCATTAAGCGTAAACAAAAATCCAGATCGCGATGCGAAATCATCTTTGTCGGTTTGGAAGCTAGCATCCGTGTAGCCTTTTACTACAAGATCTTCTTCCATTCCTCCAAAGACCAAGAATACATCCTTAGTTCTTCGTAAGTACTTAAGGATATTCTTGATCGCTATCCAATGTGGTTCGCCGGGATCCGATTGGTACCTACTCGTCATGCTTAGAGCACACGAGATGTCGGGTCTAGTACATAACATAGCATACATGATAGACCCAATTGCCGAAGCATATGGAATACCATTCATTCTCTTTCGCTCATCATTAGTCTTAGGACTTTGATTCTTGCTAAGAGATATACCATGCAACATTGGCAAGTTTCCTCTTTTAGAATTTTCCATTTGGAATCTTCTAAGGACTTTGTCAATGTAAGTATTTTGACTTAAACCAATCATCCTCTTAGATCTATCTCTATAAATCTTGATACCAAGGATATATGCGGCTTCGCCCATATCTTTCATTGAAAAGCACTTTCCCAACCAAGACTTGACAGTCTCTAGTGCAGGAACGTCATTTCCAATGAGTAAGATATCGTCGACATACAACACTAAAAATAGTGCCACACTCCCACTAATTTTCTTGTATACACAAGGTTCATCTTCGTTCTTGATAAAGCCAAACTCCTTGATTGCTTCATCAAAACGTAGATTCCAACTCCTTGAAGCTTGCTTCAATCCATAAATGGATTTCGCAACTTACACACCTTGTTAGAATTTTACGGGTGACAAAACCTTCAGGTTGTATCATGTATACATCCTCAAGTAACTTCCCATTAAGGAAAGTTGTTTTGACATCCATTTGCCATATCTCATAGTCATAATATGCGGCTATGGCAAGTAAAATTCTAATAGACTTAAGCATAGCTACAGGCGAAAAGGTTTCATCATAGTCAATGCCATGAGTTTGCCTATATCCCTTAGCTACTAGCCTAGCCTTATAGGTGTGCACCTTCCCATCCATGTCGGTCTTCTTCTTGAAAACCCATTTGCACCCTATGGTTTTTACACCTTCGGGTGGATCAATCAAGTTCCAAACTTGATTATCAGCCATGGATTGTAATTCGGACTTCATGGCTTCTTGCCATTTTTCCGAATCCGGAGCGGACATCGCTTCTTGATAGCAAGTGGGTTCATCATTTTCGATTAACTCCACTTCATCACTTTCCGTAACGAGAAATCCATATCTCTCGGGTTCGGATCGTGACCTACCACTTCGGCGAGGAACTTGTGCATCTTGAACCGGTTCCATAACGGTTTGTGAACTTGGTTCAGTTTCTACCATTGGTTCAATGTTGTTTTCGGGTTCTCGAACTTCTTCGAGATCTATTTTACTCCCACTGGTTCCTTTGCGAAGAAACTCCTTTTCTAAGAAAGTACCATTTCGAGCAACAAACACTTTGTTCTCGTTTCGGTTGTAGAAATAGTATCCTTTGGTTTCCTTAGGATATCCCACAAAAACACATTTATCGATTTAGGTGCTAGCTTGTCAGAAGTTAACTTCTTGACATATGCATCGCAACCCCAAATCTTCATGAAAGACAAACTAGGTTTTCTTCCATGCCACATCTCATATGGGGTCTTTTGAACCGATTTGGTAGGAACTCTGTTTATAGTGAAAGCAGCAGTTTCTAGTGCATGTCCCCAAAAGGATAAAGGAAGCTCAACTTGACTCATCATAGAACGAACCATGTCCAACAAAGTTCTATTCCTCCTTTCGAGACACACCATTCCATTGTGGTGTTCGGTGGAGAGAGTTCAGAAACGATTCCACAACTCTTTAAGATGACTGTCAAATTCTTGGCTCAAATATTCACCACCTCGATCGGATCGAAGTACCTTAATAGTTTTGCCAAGTTGATTTTGCACCTCATTTTGAAATATTCGAAATATCTCAAACGATTCACTTTTATGTTTCATTAGATAAACATATCCAAATCTACTATAATCATCAGTGAATGTTATGAAGTACCTAAATCCTCCCCTAGCATCGCTACTCATAGGCCCACATACATCGGTATGTATGAGTCCTAATAAGTCGCCCGCCCTTTCACCGGTTTTGGTAAATGGGTCCTTGGTCATCTTGCCAAGTAAACAAGATTCGCATGTCTCATATGATTCATAATCATGTGAGTCCAAAAATCCATCTTTGTGGAGTTTAGAAATGCGTTTCTCGTTTATATGGCCAAGACGACAATGCCATAAGTAAGTGTGGTTTACATCATTGGGTTTAGATTTCTTGTTAATGTTATAGACATCATTATCGCGATTTTCAACATCAAGAATATAAAGGCCATTGAATGAAACAACAGTACAATAATGCATATCACTCTTGTGAATAGAAAATTTCTTATCACATATAAGAAAATTAAAACCTTCATTATCCAAACATGAAATCGAAATAATGTTCCTACTTAAAGCTGGAACGTAATAACAATTGTTCAAAACAAGTATTAGCCCACTAGGTAAAGTAACTTCATAAGTTCCTACGGCTAATGCAGCAACTCTTGCTCCATTCCCCACACGTAGGTCCACTTCACCTTCCTTAAGCATCCTTCTGTTCTTTAGACCCTGCACATTTAAACAAATGTGAGTTCCACATCCGGTATCCAATACCCAAGAACTAGAAGTAGATAGGAATATATCTATAACAAAGATACCTGAAGTTGAAGCAACTCCTTTGCTCTTCTTCAGTGCTTCCTTGTATTTTGCGCAGTTTCTCCTCCAATGTCCAATCTCATTGCAATGGAAGCAGATTGCGTCCTCTTGGGACTTAGGCTTAGCCTCTTTAGGCTTGGAAGCCTCTTTGGGCTTGGCAACCTTTGCCTTAGGATTAGCAATCTTTGCTTTTCCTTTACCCTTGAACCCTTTCCCCTTGTTAACCATTAGCACTTGATCGGTTTTCTTCTCGACAATACTGGTTTCCGCAGTAGTCAACATTTGAACTAACTCGGAAAGGTTTCTATTCATTCCACCCATGTTATAGTGCATTATGAAATGACTAAAACTTTTAGGTAATGAATTCAATATTATGTCGGTAGCCAACTCTTGGCTAATTGGAAAACCGAGCCTTTCAAGATGCTCAATGTGGCCCTTTAACTTGAGAGCATGGGGACCAACAGCTTGTCCTTCACTCATCTTGCATGAGGTCAAGGCTGCAACTGTGTTGTACCTTTCTTGCCTAGCTTGAATTTGGAACATTTCCATCAGCCGATTGTTTAAGTCGACTGTCCCCAAGTGCTCAAGATTCTTCGAAGACTCTTGCACATGGCGGAGAGCATAAGGCAACTAACATACTGTAGAGTCACGCTTGTGCTTCGGATATTGTTCCCTTATTGCCCTAGCAAGGCATTGGCAAAGCAGGTTCGTGTGGAATAGGTTCGGTGAGAACGTACGGTTTCTCCTCTTGTTTGAGAACAATTCTCAAACTACGGATCCAATCCATATAGTTTGTACCATTCTCTTCCAACTTTTCCTTTTCAAGGACAGATCGCAGTGAAAAGTGATTATTGTTTGATGCCATTTATTCTACAAAAAGATATACATAAAATATGAACACATATAAGTAAACATATCATATGAGAAGTATAGTGCATTTAAATAAATGCTCCCACTAAATTATACACCTTCAAATGCAAATAAGCATAATATACATTTAATGGGCTAAGATCCAACTTTAATTCAATTTCAAGTTTGCTATGGCAAACCGCTCAAAATTAAATTAATTAGGTAGAAAACATCAATCATATCACATATATGATTCTTAGATCTTTTATGAGATCAATTCAAGACATCATATGTCTAGGCATATTTTAATCTCATCTTATGCCTTGGGTCCAAAACCATTTTGATAACCCAATTAAGTTCATTCACTTTAAAACGTATAGGAACCACCATTTCCTCATCTTGCTCGCATTCGAATAGAATCAAAGCACCTTGCTATGGCAAGCCCACCCAAAACTATCCGAATGGTCTCAAGTGTTTTTAATCATGAATTGGCATAAAGAACTTAAAAGTTAAATAAAGGTTCTTTAAAGGTAGATTATAAGCATGTCAGAAAGATAGTCAAAATCATGCACCAGGTAAGTTCCCAGGAAGATAGGTGAGCCACAAGGACTTCTTAAGTACCAACTCTTCCTTTGACAGAACTCTCCTAGACATGCATAATTAGAAATCAACTCTGATTAGGCAACATAATCCCTACCTTTTATAAACAATCAGTTTCCTTTTAAATTTCGCGTATTTATGACTTGTTTCCATAAACAATCATAAGATCCAAAATTTACAATGTCTAAATCTAAACATATTAGGAAACTAAATATCATGTTTCAACTAAACATCTAATTTAAAAAAATATTCTTAACATGTAAGAACAAATAAAACATGCATCGCAATAATTATTAAAATCATATTTTAATCAATTAATCATGCATATCAATGAATCAATCTAGCATGGACTTATAAACTCAATTTTATAACATCCAGATTTTCATATACATTGCAATAATTATTAAAATCATATTTTAATCAATTAATCATGTATATCAATAAATCAATCTATCGCGGACTTATAAACTCAATTTTATAACATCCAGATTTTCATATCAACATATCAGATTGTAAACACAATCACAGAGTAGCAGAAAAATTGAACAAACTGATTTTGCCCAGTTTTGGCTTATTATGTCGCGTGACAACATCAGCCAGAGGCTTGATATGTCGCGCGACCTAACAGGCCAGTTAACCTGAATTCCACATGGCTCAATATGTCGCACGACCAAAGTAGCCAGGTTACAGGAATTTCCAGATTCGAACCAATACAGATTACATGTAATTAAATCATGTAAAACATCCTTTTTACAGATTTAATTCAGCATAATTCGAAAACGATTTTCACATTGTTTCACATAAACAATTAAAAAATTCTATCGCATACAAAACATGCAATAAGCATATAAACAATTTATATCTTAAATCTAGCATGTTAATTCAAACTTAACCATACGAACGGGGCTCTGATACCACTGTTGGGTTTTACGGGTCCATGCGCAGCGGAATTAAGCATTAAAAACATAAAACCCAATAAGCCCTAGGATCCTTTCTATACGAATAATTTGAATACCTATGAGATAGAATTAAACCAACCTTGAAACGCTTTCCGGTCTTGAGCTATCGAACGATTTGATTATGTGATATCGAATCACAAACTTCGTTCTTCAACTTGCTTGAACTCTAGGCCTTGATCAATGAACGAGCGAAGACCCTCTTTCGGTATCCACACCTTTGAATGAATCCAAAAACAACTTCTTGATGATTGCTAGATCTAAACCTTGAAGAATATTGAGAGTATTTAATTATGAATTTTGCTTGAAAAATTTCGGCTGACCTTTTAGGTCTGACAGAACCCTTGTATTTATACTACAATAGTAGGAATACCTCTCCTAATCGTATTAGGAGAGACAGTGTCAAACCGCGTGCGGCCTATTATGTCGCGCGGTATATTAAGCCATTGGCTTAATATGTCGCGCGGTATATATAGCCAGATACAGAAACTCTCAACTATTCTTCCTCCGGTTTAACCAATTCATTCTAGTTGTGTGTGACCCAATAGGATTACATTATGTTGGCAATGAGTTCGATCATATCGAACCTCATAAGACATAAGCGGACTCTAGCAAGTCATTATGTCTACCCAAATAATGCAACGTAAGAGTTCACGTTTCCAATGGTGTACTTCCATTTATCCCTTTGTCTCACGATGTTATATTGAACACAAGTCATGGTCCTTGTCAACTTGTTTTTGTTCAATGCTTTCTCGATTCTTGAGTATAATGATAATTCCAATCACATTGGGGTACGGCCATACACTTTCATCATTATCACTCATCGAGGGGCCCAAGCATAACATCTCTCTTCCGAGGGACAAATTCCTTCTTGACTTATCATCCTTCCCATCATGAATCCGATCATGCCAATGATAGTCTTTATAGATATCGTGTTAAGATATCGTTTGACTAAAATCAAACATGACTTTCATCATATGTAAGGTTACGATAATCTTAGGTCTAGGAAATAAATGAAGTAACCGTATGAGATTTAAGTATGACATTTGACCATGACATAAATCTCATGCGGGTCATGTCCAGTCACTTGTTCTCTAACAAGTATCCATAATTTCAATGTGCATCTCTTATGCATATAATCATCACATGATTATCCATTGATAATTATACTAATTTATTCTCTTAATAATTAGGGACAGAGATTATTATAAACAAATATACAAAACATATAATAATCAAATAATAAACATCTCATATAATAATAAATAATGTCAACACATAAGTCTATCAATCATAGACCTAGGGCATAACACCAACAATAAAAGTGATGAGTCATGCCCAATGTATTAAGCCCAACATTTTGATCATTTCAAAGGTACAACTAATGAATGGGCCTACCCAACGGCTACAACTCTATCAGCCCAACGGTATAGATCAGTCGACCAAACTTATTATCCGACAGATGGCAAGGTTGAACGAAATGATTGTACTCTTCGACCTTTGGCTAAGGACATAATCGATAAAGGTCCACCTGCAGGGTTCAAGCTGCCCGTACTAGAAAAATATTCTGGCACATCTAATGGTTTGAACCACATGCAACACTTTGAGACTACTATGTGTCTGATCTATTCTGAGGATGATGTACTATATAAGACATTAACCAGCACCTTTACAGGTGCAGCACTGACTTGGTTCCGCGGTGTATCAACTGGCTGCTTCACCTCATGAAGTTATATAAGGATGAAGTTCTTAGAGAGATTCTCGATAGCTGGGGCCCGCAAGAAGATAGTTACCGACCTCAACAATATGACTCAGGGTAAGACATAAAGTACCATGAGTTATTTTATACAGTTTAAAAAGTTGGTCGACCAGATTGAGGAAGAACTTACGGATAGGGAGGTTATTAACTGATTCAGAAATGGGATGTCCTCAACTGATTTGGATTATGAGCTCCAAGTTAGGAGAGCGACCACAAGGAAGGAATTGTTTGAAATGCCTATGATATGACCGTTGAAGAGGAACAAAAGGAAAGAAAGAAAGAAGCTCGAAGTACTCCGAGGCTGGTGAGTCGACCAAATAAGAATGATAACCACAACAAGGGGAAAAACAGTACTAGGGCGACTTAGAGAGTCCCTGAGAGATTCACCCATTTATTGTAAGTCGAACTGAGATCATGAACATGGTTGACTTAGCCCCCCAGTTCCCATGAACCCTCAAAAAAAGTTCAGGCGGGACAATTACAAAATCAGTCGTTCCCACGAGTCATGCTTTATTTCACACTCGTACTGATTGAAGGCACAAGTCGTTACTCCTGCCACGAGTCGTGACCCAGGGCACGAGTCGTGCTCCTGGTCACGATTCGTGATAAAAACTCCAAATTCCAATTTTCAGCCAATTTCAAATTCGTTCTTTGTGTGTGACCCTTTAGGAATTATATTTATGTTGGTAGTGAGTCAAAACATCGACCTCACAAGACATAAGTGGTTTCTAGCAAACCATTATATCCACCCAATTAATATAACATCAAAGCTTGATTCCTCGATAGATCAAATGTCACAATCCCTTTGTCCACGTGTCAAATTGAACATGAGTCACGATCCATGTCAACTCATATTGTTAAATGCTTTCTCAATTCCGAATATGTTGATAATTCAAGTGCATTTTGTTAGTGTTATGCCCTAGGGCTATAGTTGATAGACCTATATGTTGACATTATTTATTATTATATGAAAATTTTATTATTTGATTATTATATATTTTGCATATTTATTATAATAATCTCCGTCCCTAATTATTAAGTGAATAATTAGTATAATTGTTAATGGATAATCATATGATGATTATATGCATAGAGATGCACATTAAAATTATGGGTACTTTTTAGTGAACAAGTGACTGGTCTTGACCCGTATGAGATTTATGTCATGGTCAAAATGTCATAATTAAATCTCATATGGTCACTTCATTTAGTCCCTAGACCTGAGATTATCATGACCTTACATATGATGAAAGTTATGTTTGATTTTAGTCAAACGATATCTTAACACGATATTTATAAAGGCTATCTTTGACATGATCGGATTCATGATGGGAAGGATGATAAGTCAAGATGGAATTTGTCCCTCGAAGGAGAGATGTTTTGCTTGGGCTCCTCGATGAGTGATAATGATGAAAGTGTATGGCCATACCCCAATGCGATTGGATTATCATTATACTCAAGATCGAGAAAGCATTGAACAAATACAAGTTGACGTGAACCATGACTTATGTTCAATATAACATCGTGAGACAAAGGGAGAAATGGAAGTATACCATTGGAAACGTGAACTCTTACGTTATATTAATTGGGTAGACATAATGACTTGCTAGAGTCCGCTTATGTTTTATGAGGGTCGATATGATCGGGCTCATTGCCAACATAATATAATCCTATTGGGTCACACACAACTAGAATGAATAGGTTAAACCAAAGAAAGAAAATTGAGAAGTCCTGATGTGGCAAGAGTCATCGCGCGACATAACTTGCCCATAGGCTGTAGGCGATCGCGCGACAGGACTTGCCTGAGGCGGTTTACAGACTGTTTCCTAATACGATTAGGAAACAAATACTAATACTAACGTAGTATAAATATGAGGTCTGTGAACCCTAATTGTCTAGTTGAATTTTCAAAAGAAAAATCACAATATAGGTTTCTCAATATTCTCTCTAGGGTTTAAGGATCTAGCAATCCTCAAGAACTGTTCTTGGTTCATTCAAAGGTGTGGATACTACTAGAGGGTCTTCGCTCGTACGACGATCAAGGTCTAGAGTTCGAATCTGAAGATTCACGTCTTGAAGATCGAAGTTTGTGATTCAAAATCACATTGATAGATTGTTCGATAGCTCAAGAACGGAAAGCAATTAAGGTTGGTAAATTCTATCTTATAGGAATTCAATTTATTCGTATAGAACGGTTCTTAGGGCTCTTGGGTTTTGTGTTATTTAGATGCTAATTCCGCTGCGCATGGACCCATAAAACCCAACAGTGGTATTAGAGCCCTGTTCGTATGGTTAAGTTTGAATTAACATGCTAGAATGTTTATATAAATTGTTTATATGTTCGTTGCATGTTTTTGTATGCAGTAGAATTTTATTGTTTTTGAAACAATATGCCAAAATCGTTTTCTGTTCATATTGAATTAAATCTGTTAAAAGTTGTTTATATGATTTAATTGCTTTGTGATTAGAATTGATTGAAACTGAAAAATTTGCAAAACTGGCAACTCTCGTCACGCGACAGAGTTGGCCATGGGCAGTCTAAAGGACTCGTCTGGTCGCGCGACGGATCAGGCCTCATGGAAGTCTATGTCACGCGACAGACTTTGCCTAATCTGGGCAGAATCAATTTGTTAAGTTTTTCTACTGTTCTGTGATTATGTTTATAATCTGATATGTTTCTGTCTTAATCTGGTTGCTATGAATTTCAGGAAATTAAATTTATAGGGCTATGCTAGATTAATTCATTGTTTATGCATGCTTAATTAATTTAAATATGATTTTATTAATTGTTGCAATGCATGAATTATATGTTCTTATGTGTTAAGAACTTTGTTAGATGTTTAGTTGAAACATTGAATTATAATTTCCTGAATGTTTAAATTGAAACATTAAAATTTTGTTTTCTGATTGTTTATGAGAAACAAGTCAGTTTATGCAAAATTTGAAGGAATCTGATTGTTTGTGAGAAACAAGTCAGTATACAAAGTATTGATTATGTTGCGAATCAGAGCTGGTATTCTAATTGTGCATGTCTAGGAGAGTTCTATCGAAGGAGAGATTTGGTACTTAAGTAGTCCTTGTGGCTCACCTATCTTCCTGGGAACTTACCTGGTGCGCGATTATGATTATCTTTACTGTTATGCTTATAATCTGCTTTAAAGAACCTTCATTTAACTTTTAAGTTCTTTATGCCAATCCATGATTAAAACACTTGAGACCACTCGGATAGTTTTGGGTGGGCTTGCCATAGCAAGGTACTTTGATTCTATTCGTTTGCGAGCAAGATGAGGAAATAGTGGTTCCTATACATTTAAAGTGAATGAACTTAATTGGGTTATCAAAATGGTTTTGGACCCAAGGCATAAGATGAGATTAAAATATGCTTAGACATATGATGTCTTGAATAAATCCCATAAAAGATCTAAGAATCATATATGTGATATGATTGATGTTTCTACCTAATTAATTTAGTTTTGAGCGGTTTGCCATAGCAAACTTGAGATTAAATTAAAGTTGGATTTTAGCCCATTAAATGTATATTATGCTTATTTGCATTGAAAGGTGTATAATTTAGTGTGAGCATTTATATGCATTATACTTTTAATATAATATGTTTGCTTATATGTGTTCATATTTTATGTATATCTTTTTGTAGAATAAATTGCATCAAACAATAATCATCTGTCACTGCGATCTGTCCTTGAAAAGGAAAAGTTGAAAGAGAATGGTACAAACTATATGGATTGGATCCGTAGCGTGAGAATTGTTCTCGGGCAAGAGGAAAAATTGTAAGTTCTCGAGGAACCTGTTCCACCTGAACATGCTTCCAATGCTACTAGGGCAGTGAGGGATCAATATCTGAAGCATAAGCGTGATGCTACTGATGTTGGTTGCCTCATGCTCTTCGCCATGTGCAAGAGCCTTTAGAAGGATCTTGAGCACTTGGGGACAGTTGATCTAAACAATCGACTGATGGAAATGTTCCAAGTTCAAGGAAGGCAGGAAAGGTATAACACAGTTAAGGCCCTAACATAATGCGAGATGAGTGAAGGACAAGCTGTTGGTCCCCATGCTCTAAAGATGAAGGGCCACATCGAGCATCTTGAGAGGCTCGGTTTTCCAATTAGCCAAGAGTTGGCTACTGACATGATATTGAATTCATTGCCCGAAGGTTTTAGTAATTTCATAATGAACTATAACATGGGGGGGGATGAATAAGAACCTTTCCGAGCTAATTCAAATGTTGAACACTGCAGAAACCAATGTCGTCAAAAAGAAAACCGATCAAGTGTTGATGGTTAACAAAGGGAAAGGTTTCAAGGGTAAGGGAAGGGCAAAAGTTGCTAATCCTAAGGCAAGTGTTGCCAAACCCAAAGAGTTTACCAAGCCCAAAGAGGCTAAGCCCAAGTCCCAAGAGGACGCAGTCTGCTTCCATTGCAATGAGATTGGACATTGGAGGAGAAACTGTTTAAAATACAAGGATGCACTGACGAAGAGCAAAGGTGTTGCTTCGACTTCAGGTATCTTTGTTATAGATATATTCCTATCTACTTCTAGTTCTTGGTATTGGATACCGGATGTGGATCTCACATTTGTTTAAATGTGAAGGGTCTAAAGAATAGAAGGATGCTTAAAGATGGTGAAGTGGACCTACGTGTGGGGAATGGAGCAAGAGTTGCTGCATTGCCGTAGGAACTTATGAAGTTACTTTACCTAGTGGACTAATACTTGTTTTGAACAATTGTTATTACGTTCCAGCTTTAAGTAGGAATATTATTTCGATTTCAAGTTTGGATAATGATGGTTTTAATTTTCTTATATGTGATAAGAAGTTTTCTATTTACAAGAGTGATATACATTATTGTACTGCTATTTCATTCAATGGCCTTTATATCCTTGATGTTGAAAATCGTGATAATGATGTCTATAACATTAACAAGAAATCTAAACCCAATGATGTAAACCACACTTACTTATGGCATTGTCGTCTTGGCCATATAAATGAGAAACGCATTTCTAAACTCCATAAAGATGGATTTTTAGACTCACATGATTATGAATCATATGAGACATGCAAATCTTGTTTACTTGGCAAGATGACCAAGGACCCATTTACCAAAACTGGTGAAAGGGCGGGCGACTTATTAGGCCTCATACATACTGATGTATGTGGACCAATGAGTAGCAATGCTAGGGGAGGATTTCAGTACTTCATAACATTCACTGATAATTATAGTAGATTTGGATATGTTTATCTAATGAAACATAAAAGTGAATCGTTTGAGATATTTCGAATATTTCAAAATGAGGTGCAAAATCAACTTGGCAAAACTATTAAAGTACTTCGATCCGATCGAGGTGGCGAATATTTGAGCCAAGAATTTGACAGTGATCTTAAGAGTTGTGGAATCGTTTCAGAACTCTCTCCACCCGGAGCACCACAATGGAATGGTGTGTCTGAAAGGAGGAATAGAACTTTGTTGGACATGGTTCGTTCAATGATGAGTCAAGTTGAGCTTCCTTTATCCTTTTGGGGACATGCACTAGAAACTGCTGCTTTCACTATAAACAGAGTTCCTACCAAATCAGTTCAAAAGATCCTATATGAGATGTGGCATGGAAGAAAACCCAGTTTGTCTTTCATGAAGATTTGGGGTTGCGATGCATATGTCAAGAAGTTAACTTCTGACAAGCTAGCACCTAAGTCTGATAAATGTGTTCTCGTGGGTTATCCTATGGAAACTAAAGGATACTATTTCTATAACCGAAACGAGAACAAAGTGTTTGTTGCTCGAAATGGTACCTTCTTAGAAAAGGAGTTTATTTGAAAAGGAACCAGTGGGAGTAAAATATATCTCGAAGAAATTCGAGAACCCGAAAAGAACATTGAACCAATGGTAGAAACTGAACCAAGTTCACAAGGAGTTGTGGAACCGGTTCAAGATGCACAAGTCCTTCGCAGAAGTGGTAGGTCACGATCCAAACCTGAGAGATATGGATTTCTCGTTACGGAGAGTGATGAAGTGGAGTTAATCAAAAATGATGAACCTACTTGCTATCAAGAAGCGATGTCCTCTCCTGATTCGGAAAAATGACAAGAGGCCATGAAGTCCGAATTACAATCCATAGCTGATAATCAAGTTTGGAACTTGATTAATCCACCCGAAGGTGTAAAAACCATAGGGTGTAAATGGGTCTTCAAGAAAAGGACTGACATGGATGGGAAGGTGCACACCTAGAAGGCTAGGCTTGTAGCTAAGGGATATAGGCAGATTCATGGTATCGACTATGATGAAACCTTTTCGCCTGTAGCTATGCTTAAGTCTATTAGAATTTTAATTGCCATAGCCGCATATTATGACTATGAGATATGACAAATGGATGTCAAGACAGCTTTCCTAAATGGGAAGTTACTTGAGGATGTATACATGATACAACCTGAAGGTTTTGTCAGTTCAGAAAATTCTAATAAGGTGTGTAAGTTGCAGAGATCCATTTATGGATTGAAGCAAGCTTCTAGGAGTTGAAATCTACGTTTTGACGAAGCAATCAAAAAGTTTGGCTTTATCAAAAACGAAGATGAACCATGTGTATACAAGAAAATTAGTGGGAGCATAGCACTATTTCTAGTGTTGTATGTCGACGATATCTTACTCATTGGAAATGACATTTCTGCACTACAGACTGTCAAGTCTTGGCTGGGAAAGTGCTTTTCAATGAAAGATATGTGCGAAGCTGCATATATCCTTGTTATCAAGATCTATAGAGATAGATCTAAAAGGATGATTGGTTTAAGTCAAAGTACTTACATTGACAAGGTTCTTAGAAGATTCCAAATGGAAAATTCTAAAAGAGGAAACTTGCCAATGTTGCATGGTGTATCTCTTAGCAAGACTCAAAGTCCTAACACTAATGATGAGCGAAAGAGAATGAATGGTATTCCATATGCTTCGGCAATTGGGTCTATCATGTATGCTATGTTATGTACTAGACCCAATGTCTCGTGTGCTCTAAACATGGCGAGTAGGTACCAATCGGATCCCGGTGAACCACATTGTATAACAGTTAAGAATATCCTCAAGTACTTACGAAGAACTAAGGATGTATTCTTTGTCTTTGGAGGAATGGAAGAAGATCTTGTTGTAAGAGGTTACACAGATGCTAGCTTCCAAACCGACAAAGATGATTACAGATCGCAGACAGGATTTTTGTTTACGCTGAATGGAGGCACTGTCAGTTGGAAAAGTTCCAAGCAAAGTACCGTCGCTGATTCTTCAACCGAAGCTGAGTACATAGCAACATCTGATGCAGCTAAGGAAGCTGTTTGGATCAAAAAGTTCATTAGTGATTTGGAAGTCATTCCAAGTATCAATGATCCTATTAAACTTTATTGTGACAATAATGGTGTCATTGCACAAGCAAAGGAACCAAGGTCACATCAACGATTCAAACACATACTTCGACGTTTCCACATTATCCGAGAGATATGCGAAAGGGAAGACGTAAAGATATGCAGAGTAGACACTAATGACAACGTGACGGACCCATTAACTAAGGATCTTCCACAAGCTAAGCATGATGGAAATGTTAGGTCCATGGGTATTCGATACATTGGGAGATTGGGCCTAGTGCAAGTGGGAGACTGTTAGTGTTATGCCCTAGGCCTAGAGTTGATAGACCTATATGTTGACATTATTTATTATTATATGAAAAGTTTATTATTTGATTATTATATATTTTGCATATTTATTGTAATAATCTCCGTCCCTAATTATTAAGTGAATAATTAGTATAATTGTTAATGGATAATCATATGATGATTATATGCATAGAGATGCACATTAAAATTATGGGTACTTGTTAGTGAACAAGTGACTGGACTTGACCCGTATGAGATTTATGTCATGGTCAAAATGTCATAATTAAATCTCATATGGTCACTTCATTTAGTCCCTAGACCTGAGATTATCATGACCTTACATATGATGAAAGTTATGTTTGATTTTAGTCAAATGATATTTTAACACGATATTTATAAAGGCTATCTTTGGCATGATCGGATTCATGATTGGAATGATGATAAGTCAAGATGGAATTTGTCCCTCGAAAGAGAGAGGTTTTGCTTGGGCCCCTCGATGAGTGATAATGATGAAAGTGTATGGCCATACCCCAATGCGATTGGATTATCATTATACTCAAGATCGAGAAAGCATTGAACAAATACAAGTTGACGTGGACCATGACTTGTGTTCAATATAACATCGTGAGACAAAGGGAGAAATGGAAGTATACCATTGGAAACGTGAACTCTTACGTTATATTAATTGGGTAGACATAATGGCTTGCTAGAGTCCGCTTATGTTTTATGAGGGTCGATATGATCGGGCTCATTGCCAACATAATATAATCCTATTGGGTCACACACAACTAGAATGAATAGGTTAAACCAAAGGAAGAAAATTGAGAAGTCCTGATGTGGCAAGAGTCATCGCGCGACATAACTTGCCCATAGGCTGTAGGCGGTCGCGCGATAGGACTTGCCTGAGGCGGTTTACAGACTGTTTCCTAATACGATTAGGAAACAAATACTAATACTAACATAGTATAAATATGAGGTCTGTGAACCCTAATTGTCTAGTCGAATTTTCAAAAGAAAAATCACAATAAAGGTTTCTCAATATTCTCTCTAGGGTTTAAGGATCTAGCAATCCTCAAGAACTGTTCTTGGTTCATTCAAAGGTGTGGATACTACTAGAGGGTCTCCGCTCGTACGACGATCAAGGCCTAGAGTTCGAATCTGAAGATTCAAGTCTTGAAGATCGAAGTTTGTGATTCGAAATCACATTGATAGATTGTTCGATAGCTCAAGAACGGAAAGCAATTAAGGTTTGTAAATTCTATCTCGTAGGAATTCAATTTAATCGTATAGAACGGATCTTAGGGCTCTTGGGTTTTGTGTTATTTAGATACTAATTCCACTGCACATGGACCCATAAAACCCAATACATTTGATCTCTATCAAATCTCTTGAGTATGGATATACATTTCATCAACACTATTCATTGAGGGGCCCATGCAAACATCTCTCTCAACGAGAGGGAAAAATCCCATCTTGACTTATCATTCTTCCCTACAAGAATCCAATCGTGCCAACATAGCCCATATTGCTATCCTATTAAAGATAGTGTCAGACTACATCAAACACAATGTTCATCATGTGGAAGACGATGATAATCTCAAGTACAAAGGATTCCAATGACACGACTATCATGAGATTTAATCATTGCATATATGACTATAGACCATGTCATAAATCTCATCAGTAGGTCATGTCCAGTACCTTGTTTTCTAACAAGTACCCATAAGTGTAATGTGCATCACATGCATATAATCATCTCCATGATTATCCATTACCAACTTATACTAGTTATTCAAAATAACATGAGACACAGGTTATTATAATAAACATGTAAACATATAATAATCCAAATAAGCAATCTCTATTATAAATGGTAAAGACGATTACATAACGGTATTGATTATCAGTCATAATAATCATCAGCCTAGGGCATAACACCAACAATCTCCCATTTGCACCACTAGGCCCAATCTCTTAGGTATTGTATACCTATGGACCTAACATGACCATCATGCTTCTGCTTGTGTGAGGGGCTTTGTAAGCGGATCCCTTATGTTTATCATCAGTCGATACTTTGCATATCTTAACGTCTCCTCATTCAATGAACTCTTGAATGAGATGGAAACGTCTAATGAACTTCTTGGAACGATTTCCAAAAACACTAATGAACTTCTTGATCCAAACTGCCTCTTTAGCTGCATCGGATGCCGCTAAATATTCGGTCTCAGTTGTAGAATCGGCTACGATATTCTGCTTGGAACTCTTCCAACAAAAACCGTACCTCCATTTAAGCATAAATACAAATCCCAATGGCGATCAGAAATCATTTGTGTAACCCTTACAACAAGATTAACTTCCAACCTTTCAAAGACCAAGAACGCATCCTTAGTCCTTCTTAAGTACTTAAGGATCGTCTTAACTGCCATCTATTGGTTCTCACCAGGATCAGATTGGTATCGACTTGTCATACTTAGAGCATACGAGATGTCGGGTCTAGTACAAATCATGACATACATGATAGATCCAAATGCCGAAGCATATGGAACTTCATTCATCCTCCTTCACTCACCAGTTGTCTTAGGACACTGAGTCTTGCTAAGAGTAACACCATGACCAATTGGCAAGTGTGATGAATGTGCCCCGCCGCGATTTTTCTTTTGAAAATCATTAAAAAACGGGAGTCGCCACGCCATTTTTATTTTAAGGGCCAAAACTTTGAAAAATGCCCAATATTAGAGATTTGGGTTCGGAGGTCACGTTACACTCCGGGAAGAACGTTAGGGTTCACCCGGAATGCCTCGTAAAACGAGTCTTCCTAATTTGAAACCATTTGTGTGTGTGTGTGTGTTTCTTTTTAGTTAAAATAAGTGCAAACTGAGAGAAATAAAAATTGTGAACTCTTTGTAAGACATTAAACAAGTCCCATGATTTTTGGTATGATTTTAGGGTTGAGTTTTGATACTCAAAAGACTCCTTGAAGTTGAAAGTCAATTCTGCCAGAATGAAAAAGACAGTGGACACTTGATTTTAAAATGGATTTAATAGTTTTAAAAATTCAGAATCTGAGGAAAGTCAGAGAATGAAAGTTGTTCAAAACATCTTAAATAAGGTTACTACAAAATATTTTTATGATTGGAGATGATTTGATGGACCAAAACCTTCTGGAAATCACAGATGTGAAATCTAGATTTCCAGAGACTGCTAAACTGACTTTTGAAAAATAATTTGAAAAATGGAGTTATACTCACGTAAAAAATAAAGTAAAAATATTTATGGAATCCTATGGATGTTGGCTACAAAAAGTATTTTGTAGTCAACACCAAATTCCAAGTTTTTCTATGTCCAAAAAATTAGACAATGGACAGAGGTCTTAGAGAAAGGCTACTGGACAGCAACATTCTCAAGAAGGAAAATGTGATTTAAAGGTGGGTTTGCATCCATGCTTTGTCCCCATTTCCTTAGGCTTTGATTAGTGATCACTAAACTTGTTTAGTGGTGATCTACTATATCAAGCCATCCTTAGGGTACATTAGGACTTAAAGCACTTCATTTGCTTGGGATGGGGGAGATTTAACTTGAAATCAAGATTTTATGTATGAAAATTGATCTTTAGGTTAAGAAAATGTTTTCAAGAAAGTAAAAACAATTTGGAAAGAATGTTGATCCTTATAGAAGATCATCCATGGAGATGAACTTCCATGGAGATCCTCTTGGATCTAGGGCAAGAACAAGTTACATTTTTGAAGTATGAGGTGCATGCATGGATGAGGGAGGTTTAAGGTCAGAAGGAGGGTTTACCAATGATGGTTTAACCCTATCTTCTTGTTTTTGTGTTTGTGTTTGAATGGATTCAAGGCTTGAATGTGTTTAGTGTTTGATAATAGAGTTGGTCAAAGAGAATACAAGTAGATAACACTTAAGTCCTCTATGTTTTCTCTCTAATCCTCCTCTTTAGTGTTGATTTAAGCTTGAGCTTGTATATGTTTAAGAGTGATTTGAGAGTGTTTGGAATGATATTGGGAAAGACTCAAGAGAAAATGGTGGCAATCTAAGGATTCCCACTGTTTTCTCTCTGTTTTTCACCAGAGAATAGCTTCTGTGAGCGAATTGTGTTGTGTAAAATGAGAGAGAAGGGTTAAATTTATAGGCCACTGAAAAAATCAAATCCATCCACGCGGACATGTCTGTAGGCGTGCACTGTTCATTAAATACTGCTCCAGGCTTTGGACAAGAGGAATATTTTGTTCAACAAGCAAGCTGGCTGCAGTTCCAGCAGCTTCCAGTTCCGGAAATTCACCATTTGTGAGATTCCTTCACTTGTCCATCCTCAAATAGCAATCCCCAACTTACCCTTGCTCTGTTAGAAAAGTTAGGTTTTGTTAGAAATGTTAAGGTTTTTGTTAGTTTTCTAACGAAAATACTAACAACTCAAATTGGAGCACTTACAGTAGCCCCTCGGCAACGGCGCTTTCGAAGGAAGCGGGGTCGTCGATAAGAGTAAGGCTCCACATTTGTCAAAGTGGTCGAATGGCTGAACCTATTCGATAGGCTACCTACGTATCCTTTTGAGGAATCAAGCCGGTCGTAGTTCGTGTCTTTCGACTATCTTCAGACGTTGACCCTAGAGGGACTATTTTAGGGAAGTCGCCCCAAGATTTGACTATTTTTGGGAAGTCGCCCTATGTTTTGACTATTTTTGGGAAGTCACCCTATGATTTGACTATTTTTGGGAAGTCGCCCTATGATTTGACTATTTTTGGGAAGTCGCCCTATGATTTGACTATTTTTGGGAAGTCGCCCTATGATTTGACTATTTTTAGGAAGTCACCCTATGATTTGACTATTTTTGGGAAGTCGCCCTATGCTTTGACTATTTTTGAGAAGTCGCCCTATGATTTGACTATTTTTGGGAAGTCGCCCTATGATTTGACTATTTTTGGGAAGTCGCCCTATGATTTGACTATTTTTGGGAAGTCGCCCTATGATTTGACTATTTTTGGGAAGTCGCCCTATGATTTGACTATTTTTGGGAAGTCGCCCTATGATTTGACTATTTTTGGGAAGTCACCCTATGATTTGACTATTTTTGGGAAGTCGCCCTATGATTTGACTATTTTTGGGAAGTCACCCTATGATTTGACTATTTTTGGGAAGTCACCCTATGATTTGACTATTTTTGGGAAGTCGTCCTATGATTTGACTATTTTGGGGAAGTCGCCCTGGTAATGATTTCGGTTTGTCGAATTAGGGGATGATTGCGATATATCGCTTTCCTAGTGTTGTGTGTGATAGCGTTTTAGGTGCCTCAAACCTTAATGATGGCGTTTTAGGTGCCTCGAACCTTGATGATGGCGTCTTAGGTGCCTCGAACCTTGATGATGGCGTCTTAGGTGCCTCGAACCTTGGTGATGGCGTCTTAGGTGCCTCGAACCTTGGTGATGGCGTCTTAGGTGCCTCGAACCTTGATGATGGCATCTTAGGTGCCTCGAACCTTGATGATGGCGTCTTAGGTGCCTCGAACCTTGATGATGGCGTCTTAGGTGCCTCGAACCTTGATGATGGCGTCTTAGGTGCCTCGAACCTTGATGATGGCGTCTTAGGTGCCTCGAACCTTGGTGATGGCGTCTTAGGTGCCTCGAACCTTGGTGATGGCGTCTTAGGTGCCTCGAACCTTGGTGATGGCGTCTTAGGTGCCTCGAACCTTGATGATGGCGTCTTAGGTGCCTCGAACCTTGATGATGGCGTCTTAGGTGCCTCGAACCTTGATGATGGCGTCTTAGGTGCCTCGAACCTTGGTGATGGCGTCTTAGGTGCCTCGAACCTTGGTGATGGCGTCTTAGGTGCCTCTAACCTTGATGATGGCTTCTTAGGTGCCTCAAACCTTGACAAAGGGTGATCTGGAGGTATCAACTTATTTTGAAACGATTTCCTTCGATGTTCGTATCCTTTCATTGGGGACAAACTCTGAGGGGATAGACAGTCTTTTGGTGGACTTCATTTGAAGGGATCGGTCTTACGTTTGCTGCCGGAGGTGAAAACGAGGAAGGAGACGGAATTCCGTTGACTTTCGTCAGGGATGAACCTAAGTTGAGGTTTAGTTCCGAAGTATGAACTTAAATGAGGACTCAGTTCAGGAGTATGAACCTAAGTTGAGATTTAGTTCAGGAGTATGAACCTAAATCGAGGTTTTGTATCTGAGGGAGACTATTTGAGGGCGTTCTCGCTGGGGAAGATTCGAGCTTACGATGATTACCGGGGAAAAGGGTGACCGTGTTGGTCAAGCGACTGGACCTACGTAGTTCGAAAACTGCTGGGGATGGTCTTCTTTGCTGAGGGCGCACTATGTCGTGCTTCAATGCCGTGGACTTGTTAGGTTGTTTGAGGACGGTTTTTGCTGAAGGTAGGGGTTGAAAACAAGGAAGGGAATGGGCCTTCGTTAAGTTTTGTTGGAGGAGATGGGCTTATGTTGAAGGCCGGAGCTTGTCTTTGCCAAGCTATAGACATGGGGATTATCTTTGCCAAACTGTAGATGCTGGAGGCTGTCTTCATCCATTTGTGGACATTGGAGGTCGTCTTTGCCGAACTGGAGATGTCGGAAGATGTCTTCACGGACTTGATGCACTGTAGACCTGGAGCCAAGGTTGTGTTGTCCTAATGTGTCTGAGGCTAAAATGGTGCAGGATTGAGGTGTCTAAATCAGGCTGATGCCGACTTTAGGTGTCCGAGCACAAGATGACATGGGCTTGAGGGGTTTGAACCAAGAGGGTGTTGACTTGAGGTATCAGTCATTTGGGTAGTTGGAATTACGCTTCGGTGGAGACCATCCTTGCTGCGGAGAGGCTTCAGGTAGTGATGGAAAACTGGTCTTTCGTGCTTGAATTGCTACATTTGATAGTAGAGGGACAAATGCACATATGACATTCATGATGATGGATGCATGCATGGAACTAAAAATGATTCGCAATCGCTTAGGTTTTTTTTTTTTTATTTATTTTATTTTTTTATTGATTCATGTTTTGCATGCTACATGAGCCCTGGGGAGATTTTTGTGGGGATGCATGTGGTGAGAGGGTTTGTATGTGTTGTGGACTGTTTGAGACAAGCTTTGAGCTGGTGGGGTGATATCCTTTGGCCGCGGGCTGAATTGCATGTCATTGATGAGGTTTTGTTGTAGGTCAGCAGTATCATGCGGACCTCGATTTTGATCTTGGGATGAAGTTGGATTTGAACCCCGGGTCTCGATTGAAATTTCTTTTCAGTCTTGGACATTTGAAGCTGATGCTGACAGGCTCTAGAATCAAAGTATGTTGATATGAATGAACCCTCTTTTGCTTGGGTTAGTTGTGACTTGACATAAATTTGGAGAATGACTTGGCGAAATGCTGATATGAGGAGATTCCCAGTTCTCAACCTTTGATGATGCAGGGAGTTGCCATATACCAAGTTCTAAAGCTGAAACTCCAAGATAGTTGTTGAGGTGACTTGGCCTTTCTTCTGAAGATAGGTGTGACTTGATAAAGCCCCATTCCGTGGAAGAGACATGGAGAAAGCCACGGAATCTTTCTCTGAATGATTTGATGAAGCCCCAGGTTTGACAAAGCGTCACTACAGAGGTCCAGTTAAAGATTTGACTGTAAAACTGACATACTGATGAAGTACCGAGCCAATCGATCAACGTGAGAGCCCTCAAGGTAAAGTTGTAGCATTACGTCATGAAGTGAGAAACCCATCTTTGATAACAACTATGAAACTAGAATCCTTGAGGAGAAATTGACAACAACTATGCAACTAGAATCCTCCCTTCGAAGGGTGTCTTCCATATGGGAACTGTTAGCCATAGTGGCACTTGGCTTGTTCATGGCTTCAATCATATTCACCCTACGATTTTTTCCTAGGGAATGGATTATTGACTGTATTGGGCCCTTGGGGTCCCCTTTTCGATCAGTTCTCACACCGCCCTTTTTCAGGAGCTTACTAGTGGGAAGCACAGAGTTTAGTTGTGTCCAAAGGGATATCGGGATCCATGGGCTGATGGTTGACTGGTCAAACCTTCCTTCACAAGTCCCTGAAAGACGTCGCTCAGAGGCATTCCGGAATCTTCAAGCTTAAGGCTTCGCGGCTTGGGCACATCACCTTTCCTTGGCATGAAAGGAGTGGCATTGTTGCAATGCTGTCCCGAATAGGGCTGGGCAGGAGTCATGTTGGAGGTGGAAGAAGCCCGATATCTGTAAGCAGGTGCAACAACTTGCTGCTGATTGTAAGCCTTCTCAAATTTAGCCCCGGAATTGACCATTGCCCGTAGATCCGGATAGGGGAAATTGCTAAGTGAGGCCCTTAAATGCGGCTTCAAGCATGACTGGAAGAGGTCTAACTGCTCTCGTCATAGGGAGGGATGGCCACTTTACTGAGCTTCAAATTCCACCTTTTATAAAAATCCCCAATATTCTCATCTGGGCGCTGCATCGTCGTCTGCAGGTCAACTCTGTTTGTCTCTCATTCCAAGTTGGCTTTATACTTATCTGTGAAAGTGTTGGCGATCTGTTCCCAAGTAGCCTTGAACTTGGGTTTCAGCCGAAAGAACCACTTTAGAAGCCCCTAGTTTTAAGGAGAATTAGTAAGCCGACTGCCGGTTTGTGCATCCTTTGGCTTTGTAGGTGTCAAGGTGGATCTTGGGACAGGCAGTCCCATCAAACAGTTAGGCCTCACGAACTTGTGCGGTAGAGGTATAATGGAATCGGGATCTGCGGGCCGGAGGGCGGCCTTCTTTCGTGTCAGCTAGGCGACCTGCGCTTTCATTTCCTTATGTTGTTCCATGAACCCAAGCCAGATGAGGGTCCGGTGGTGGAACCAGAGTGTTCAAGCCGGTGATCGTGCTGGAGAGAGAGGTTACCATTGGAGGCACGCTGGCGGAAAGTATGGCAGGGCTTGGGGCATAGGCATAAACATGTCCTTAGCCCAAATTATCCTGGGGAGTGTGAGTAGGAGTCTGGTCAAAGGGATAGAACCCAGCGGCTTGCTGTTGACTTCCAATTGACAAAGAGGGTGGTGGTAGACCTGAGGTGGCCGGGTAGCTCGAGTTCCCAGGAAACTTAAATACGGGTTGTGGCCCTTGGTTGTTGAACTACATGCATACCTGGCTGGGGTGATGGTGTATAACCGGGAGGATACTGTGGTCCGGTGATTCTGATGAGACAGGGATTAGGGGCTTGGTGGCCCATTGATCCCTGAGTGAGAAATGGGTTTGTGGAAGCTGCGTTAGGAGCAGCTGAACTAGCATCATTCTGCTGTCCCGAACCAAACTGTGGTGGCATCCCAAACTGTTGCTGCGGCACTCTAAACTGTTGTTGTGAAGGTCCGGTTTGATCATTTCCGAACTGAGACGGGATCCCAATTTGCTGTGGCATTCCAAGGTACCCCCAACCATGAGAAGGCATTTCGTGCTGATTTTGCCCCCATCGAGGAACTGGGAACTGATTAGTCACGTCAGACTGTATGGGTCCAGTAGTCTGTATTTGGGGAGCTGGATGACCCAAAGATCGAGGAGCATGGGTTCCGGTAGTAGTACCATAGGAGGCTGGTGGTGGCATCCTGGAGTAGTCTGGGCGACCGAGAGTGGGATTGGGGGTTTGCTGTCCCGTTGAGGCGGTCATGAAGGGATCTTGTGAGACTTGTGCGGTGCCGGGGACTGGCTGTCTTGAACTGGGTTGCTGTCAAGGCATTCCAAACTACTGGGACAGAGAAGTTCAAACTGATCCATAGTTGACCGTCGTCCCAAACCCAACTGAGAAATCATACCAAACTGATGTAACTGAGAAACCCTTGACTGATCCGTACCGAACTGTTTAGACATACCAAACTGCTGTGACAGACTGCATTGAGGCACACCATACTGGCCCAAATCGGACTGAATTCAATTTGTTTCCCCAAACGATTATCTCGGACCGAATTGTGAATGTGCACCAGACTGAGGCCGAAAGGATGGCTGATTCACAGGTTGAGATGAGTGTGGCCCGGAGGAGGTTCCATATGAGGAAGGTGGTGGCATCCGGTGGTAGTTTATCTGACCAAGAGAGGGATAGGGATCCTCTTCCTCCTCTACCGTGAAAGTCCCGTCGGTGTTGAGGGAAATCATTAAACTATAATTCCTGACACCTTCCAAAATTGATCATCAACACCTCATTCTGATTGGTACAAGGAGTTTTATGGACTCGGATTTTAATATTAGCCATGATGAATCCCTGGTTCTGATTAAAATTCCGTCCTCAACCTTGGACATCAAAGAACTGCACTTGACAAGCCCATGGCCAATATGGCGATCAAATCGCCCTTTGCTTGGCGAAGCCTTGGTCTGAAGAGATGTGTTGGCGAAGTCTTGATTTTGAAGAAGTGACTCGATAAAGCCTCAGTCTCATGATTGTGAATCTTGTAGCGAAATGAAGAACCGACGTGGACCCGGCATGACCAGAGAAGCCCCACTCTAAGGAAATGGCTTGACGAAAGTCCCACCTGCAAATTGAGTTGTCATGTAGCAAAAGAGGCAACCCATCCTTCTATATTTACTTTATTATTTTCTTTAGTCAATTAGTCAACCGGAAGAAAATGTAAAAGAAAGACAATTTAGAAATGTATACCTGCAGGGGCATATTTTCGAAAAGTGGGGACGAATCCCCGATTTGTGTTATTTGATGGCCTCATTTGATGAAGGCACAAAAGAACTCGCTTTGGGTTTGACTCTTTTGAGAGAGCATAAGTGTAGAAAGGTTTGTAAAAGTGTATGGAAGCCCCCGCTGACAGAAAATTAGTGTTTAGCTCTATTTTTCCTATAATGTAGAAAAAGAAGACTTGTCGAGACATTTGAAAACATGTTTTATTCAAAATGATCACAAGATTGCTTAAAACCCTTTATTAATGTTCGGGTTATTCAAACCCCTAATCTCGATATGAACAAACATTTTGATTAATCATGAGGAGAAAGTCGGCCAATACCAAGGGCGAAGACCAAATTTTCTTGGGATTTGAATGTGTTTATGACCGGACCAATTATGGTTGCCTACGTTCCCTCCATTATGAAGAGCTCAGGTCGCCGTAGTTCGGGCTTGAACTGTGTTTGGCTTTGGAAAGGGGGGTATGAACATTTGTGATACTTTTGGCGAAAAGGCTCGGATAGGAAATTTGGATGATAAGGTACGGGCCTTGAGATGTTCCTTGACAAGTCATTTTTTGACGGCTTCTTCCGTGATTTCATAGCTTCTTGATCATCATCCTTCATCGGGGAAGAAAGATTTTGAATTCAGCTTAAGGGCTTATGATGTGTTTTTGCCGTTGCTTTAACTGCTCCCTTGTTGTCGACAACTTCCGTTCTTCGGGCTTTAATTTTGCCCATATGTCAAGCCTCAGATCGGCGGTGCTGGGTCCTTTGCCTCGTTTTTTTTTTTGAAACTTTTGCTTGAGCCTTTTTTTTTTTTTGAGGATGAAGGCAAGCCCCATCTTGAACTTTCTTGATGCGCATGAAGGCGAAGGCAAGCCTCTGCTTGAACTTTCTTGATGCCCGTGAGGCGAAGGCAATCCCCTGGTTTTTTGAGTCGACATGGGGTCAATCTTTTGATGCTGAGTGACCTTTTGTTGTTCTTCGATGCTACCGCCGTCGTTGAATTGGTCAAGGTGATGATGGGGACATGTTTTGGAAAGTGTATGGCTTGATGGAGGCCTTTGTGAGGTAAGGAAAGTGTATAGGGAGGACATTAGTTGACTTTCTCGCACCAATTAATTAAAATCTTAATCATTTCCAGAGATTATTTGTTGATTAATGCAAGTGATCATTTAAAATAAAACCATTTCATTAAATGTAATGTAGGTGTGCAAATAATGTCTCAAGTCTAGCAAGAAAAGAAAAAGACTCTTTTATAGAAAATTTAAGATTAACTACAATGTCCAAGGAGGACTTGATTGAACGAAGAAAGCACTAGAACCTACGAAGGTTGACTAAAAGATTGTTTTAATGTTAAAGGATGGGTAGCCCCTAGTCTAGCTACTCTTTGCTGTTGGACCACATCTCTACCCTTCAGCATTGGAAGCAAATTCCTCATGAAGCTATGACAGACCATGCTCGCCTTTGGTAACTTCAGGAATTCCTCGCTCACCGGCCCTGATGGTTGCCTTATCTGCCATCAGATTATTATCATCCCATTTTCCCTTGGCGTCAGTCGTGAACTTATCAGAGGGCGAGAGTTCAAACCATTTCACCAAATCCGACTTTGCCATGGTCACATGCTTGTTGCAGTCAAACCAACCATTCTCAACATTTGTTGCGACTAAATCATCTGGCTTGCCAAAGTCTATTGAATTCACAGAGCTTGAATCATAAAACTCAATCATGTTTACACTTGTGTTGTTTGGGAAATGATCATGGGCAGGGTTGAGATCACTGAGGCGCTCGAGTTTGCCCTTCTTAATTAACCCCCAAATTGCCTTTCTCAAAGTTGTACAGTTATCGGTTATATGACCGTGATACTGGTGGAAAGCACAATGCTTAGTGGTGTCCAAAGGGATTTTAGGATCCTTTGGCTGATAGTTTCTTATGGGTTCGAGGAGACCCTGCTTTAGCAAGCTATTTAAAACTTTGCTTAAGGGAACACCCAAATCCTCGGGATGTGGTTTCTCCTTTGGGGGAGAATAAGCTCTTAGTGCTCTTTGATTCGAGATTTGGTCATTGACTTGGTCACCATTCTGAACAGGGTTTGCCGGTTTTGGTCCATTGGGGCGCTCAAGCTTGCCCGCTTCGATTAACCCTTGAACCGCTCTCTTCAAGACTGTGCAGTCATCGGTCGTGTGGCCATTATGATTATGGAAGGCGCAGTGCTTACTCATGTCGAGGGGTGCATTTGAGCTCCTTGGATGGTAGTCCCTGAGAGGCTCCAAAAGGCCTTCCTTTACTAAACCCTTGAAAATTAAGCCCATGGGCATCCCAAAATCATCAAAATGTTCTCGTTGCCTTAGAGGACCACCATTTCTTGGTTTCTTTTGGATGCCGTCAATTGTACACAATGCCTTTTTTCCTTTAATGGATGTTGCAGCTGTGTTGTAAGGGTAAGGTTTATAACGGCGAGACATGTTCATACCCGTAGTGCTTCCCCGTGCACGAACTCTTTTGATGTAACCGTCGATGTAAGCGTCGAGATTTGACTTTTGGTAAAACTCATTCGTGTCAGATACACAAGATTGGTATGGTGAGATGGCCCGAGTCGAGCGATTGTCGATACTCTCGTTGCTAGGCTTTTCTTGTATCTTCTTAATCGGTTCTACCAATAATCCACTGGACGAGTCAATAGGAACACTAGGACTGCACGACCCCGCCACAAGATTGGCATTAGCAAACGAAACCACAGTAGGAAGTATTCTGGTGGGAGGGATGACAGTCTGAGCATTAAAAGCGTGACCGTAACCCTCCTCATAAGTCAGACCTGAAGCACAAGAATATGGACCGCAGGATCGGGGGTGGTGAGACTTATAAGTGTAGGTGTTAGTGCCCTAGGCCTATAGAGATAGACCTTTATGTAATGTCATTGTTCATTTATATAAGAGATTGTTTCTTTGATTATTATATGTGTTTGCATGTTTAGTTATAATAATCATGTCCCTAGTACTTATGAAGCACTAGTATGAAGTCTAATGGATAGTCATGTGATGATTATATGCATGGAAATGCACATTAGATTCATGGGTACTTGTTAGAGAACAAGGTACTGGACTTGACCCATTATGAGATTTATGTCATGGTCAAATGTCATAATTAAATCTCATATAGTCATATCATTGATATCCTTTGACCTGAGATTATCATCGTCTTCCGCTCGATGAATATCATGTTTGATATAGTTTAACGTTGTCTTTAACCGGATGACAATAAGGGCTATCATTGGCATGGTATGATTCTTGTTGGGAAGAATGATAAGTCAAGATGGAAAATTGTCCCTCGTAAAGAGAGATGTTTGCTAGGCCACTCGTAAGTAAGATTGATGTAGTGCATGGCCATGCCCGAATGAATTAATGTGATTAATATCATTCGATTAATCAATTTACTTGGTAACGAGAAAGCATTGAACAATATGAGTTGACGTGGACCATGACTCATGTTCAATATAACATCGTGTGACAATGGGATTGTGATATGTTCTATGTAGGAAAATCGAACTTGATATTATACTATTTGGGTAGGCATGATGGCTTGCTAGAGTCCGCTCATGTCTTATGAGGATCGATGTGATCGGACTCATTGCCAACATAGTATGGTCCTATGGGGTCACACGCATCGAACGAATTGTCAAAAATGAAGAATATGGGTTTTCTGTGCTCAGGGGACGACTCGTCCCCAGGCTGAACCAAGTCGTGCCCTTAAGGGGGACGGATGATTCAGTGGGGGTGTCCTGAGGGACGACTCGTGCTCTGGGGCACGAGTCGTGCCCAAAGGGATGACTCGTCCCATGAGCAAAGCCAAGTCGTGCCCTTAGAGGGGACGCCAGAATCAGTGGGTTGTGCAAAGGGGACGACTCGTGCCCTGGGGGACGAGTCGTCCCGTCGGGCCTGGACTGATACGTAAATGACCTAATTTTAGGGTTTTCGCAAAGGGCTTTTATTTGTAACGTATAAATACTTGCCCCTGGTTGCCCTAGCCGTCATTAGAACGTTTTTGGCTCTAGAGAAACACCAAAAGTGAGAGATTTCAATTGAGAATTGAGAATCAAACACCACCAATTCCATTGTTCTTCATTGATTGAAAGGTGTTTCAATCAAAGGATCTAGCAATCCTCCTAGAAGAGTTCTAGGGTTCGTTCCTCACGTGGATACACATAGAGGATCTTCGCTCGTCAAGATCTTTAGTTCGTGATTCGCCGTTCGTTCATCAAGGATTAACAAGATCATTCAATATGGAGTTGGGTCAAGTTTATCAACGACAAAAGAACTCAAGGTTGGTATTTCTATTTCATCTTTCTTAATTAATCATCTAGAACGGATTCTAGGGCTTGGGGTTTTTTGAGTTATTGCATTATTCCGCTGCGCATGGACCCTCGAAACCCAACAGTGGTATCAGAGCCCCGTTCATGATGTTTATATTAGAAAAATCATGATAATTAGATAATGGGATTATGTTAATTTTCATGATGTGTATGATCTAGAATGTGAAATTGTATGAGTTTTGCTTGTGAAGTAATTGTATATATTGATATACCATGATTATGAAATTGAAATATATGATTAATATGATTAATCTAGATTATGGGATGTCAATTTCATTAATATGATTAATGTGATTAATCTAGGATATTTGAGAAGTGTTACTTAGTATATTGGCTGGACACCAAGACCTTCCCCACAGGCACTTCGATGGAAGTGTGGGATAAATTTGGAGCACGTGGCCGCGTACTAGTAATTGCTGACCAAATGTGATTTGTGTTGCATCATTCCATGTTCATAATTATGCTCATATAGTTTTCATGAATCAACCTTGGCATGTAATTGATAAGCATGAAAAATTGAACCTTCTTTGTAATTTGAGTTTGTTTTATGCCACCCATGTTTAAACACTTGTGAATACACGGATAGTTTCATGTAGGCTACGCCACAGCGAGGTACATTGATTCTATTTTTGTATGATCAAGATGAGCAAACGGTGATTGCTATACGTTTAACATGGTTGAACTCAATTAGGCTATCAAAACAGTTTTGGGCCTAAGGCATAAGATGAGATTGAAACATGTGACATATGATGTCTATAATCTCATAATGATCTAAGAGTCATATATAGATATGATTGATAAATGTTATCTACCTTTTTAGTTTAATTTTGAGCAGTCGTGCCACAGCCGACTTGAAATTAAATTAAAGTTGGGTCTTAGCCTATTAAATTATATTATGCATGTTTGTATAAGAAGGTTATATAATTTAGTGGGAGTATTTGTGAAATACGTTAATTAATCTCTTAAATGAATTGGTACTTATATGTTGCATATCTTTGTAGATCAATGGCTGTAAACACTAATCAAAACATGTCACTGCAATCAGTCCTTGAGAAGGACAAGTTAGAGGAGAATGGCAACAACTATGTGGATTGGATCCGCAGTTTGGGAATTGTTCTCAAACAGGAAAGGAAGTTGTACATTCTTGATGGACCCGTTCCACCCGAGCCTGCGGCTAATGCAACTAAAGCTGAAAAGGACCAACATAAGAAGCATGTGGATGATTCTATTGATGTTGGTTGCTTGATGCTTGCTACCATGTGTAAGGCCCTTCAGAAGGACCTTGTACACATGGAAGCTTATGATTTGGGAAATCATTTGAAGGAAATGTTCCAGTTGCAAGCACGTACGAAAAGGTTTGACACTATGAAGGCTCTTCACTCATGCAAGATGATTGAAGGACAACCTGTTGGGCCTCATGTGTTGAAAATGAAGGGTCACCTCGAACACCTTGAGAGGCTTGGATATCCTATCCGATTAGAGGCGCTATGGATATGATATTGCATTCACTCCCTGAAAGTTATAATCAGTTTGTTCTGAATTATAACATGAATGGGATGAATAAATCTCTGCCTGAATTGCATGGGATGTTAAAGAATGCGGAGAACAATATTACCAAGAAAACCAATCAAGTGTTGATGGTGAATAAAGGAAAGGGGTTCAAACCCAAGGTTAAAGCAAAAGTTGCTAAACCGGAGGCAAAGGTTGCCGTTCTTTGAGAAGCCTAAACCCAAATCCCAAAAGGATGCGGTATGCTACCATTGCAAGGAAACTGGGCATTGGAGGCGTAACTGCAAGCTTTATCAGGAAGGACTGAAGAAGAAGGGCAATGAGATTGCCATGACTTCAGGTATCTATGTGATAGATATTTTACTTTCTACCTCTAGTTATTGGGTATTAGATACCGGATGTGGATCTCACATTTGCCTAAATGTGCAGGGACTAAAGAATAGAAGGTCGCTCAAAGAGGGTGAAGTAGATCTACGGGTTGGAAATGGAGCAAGAGTTGCTGCATTGGCCGTAGGGACTTACGAAGTCACTTTACCAAGCGGATTAATTTTAGTTTTAAATAACTGTTATTATGTTCCGGATTTGAGCAGAAACATTATTTCAATTTCATGTTTAGACAATGAGGGTTATAATTTTCTTATTGCGAATAAGAAATTTTCAATTTATTTGAATGACATGCTTTATTGTGTTGCTCATTCTTTTAATGGCCTTTATGTTTTGGATGTTGAAAATAATGTTGATAATATCTATCATGTAAATAAAAAATCCAAGCCAAATAATGTGAATGACACATATAAATGGCATTGCCGTCTTGGGCACATAAACGAGAAACGCATCTCTAAACTCCATAAAGATGGATATTTAGACTCATATGATTATGAATCATATGACGTTTGCGAGTCTTGTTTATTGGGCAAGATGACTAAAGCACCTTTTACTAAGAGTAGTGAAAGGGCTAGTGATTTGTTGGCTCTCGTACATACTGATGTATGTGGACCAATGAATAGCATTGCTAGGGGAGGATTTCGGTACTTCATAACGTTCACTGATGACTTATCAAGATATGGCTATGTCTATCTGATGAAGTACAAAAGTGAAGCATTTGAGATATTTAGAATATTTCAAAGTGAAGTACAAAATCAACTTGGCAAAACTATTAAAACACTTCGATCCGATCGAGGTGGTGAATATTTGAGCCAAGAATTTGACGATCATCTGAAAAGTTGTGGAATTGTTTCAGAACTTACTCCACCCGGAACACCACAATGGAATGGTGTGTCCGAGAGGAGAAATCGAACCCTATTAGATATGGTTCGATCGATGATGAGTCAAGTTAACCTTCCTATTTCCTTTTGGGGACATGCACTGGAAATAGCTGCTTTCACACTTAATAAGGTCCCTACTAAATCGGCTCCTAAAACCCCACATGAGATGTGGCATGGAAGAAAGCCTAGCTTATCTTTCATGAAGATTTGGGGATGTGAGGCTTATGTAAAGAAATTGGTTTCTGAACATAAACTTGCACCTAGATCTGATAAATGTATTTTCGTTGGTTATCCCAAGGAAACGAAAGGATATCAATTTTACAACCAATCCGAGAACAAAGTGTTCGTTGCTCGACACGGTGTCTTTCTAGAGAAAGAGTTTCTCTCTAAAGAAACTAGTGGGAGTAAAATTGATCTTGAAGAAATTCAAGAACCTGAAAATGACATAGAGCCAATGGTGGAGACGGAACCAAATTCACAAGCTGTTGTGGAACCGGTTCAAGATACACAAGTTCTTCGCAGATCGGATAGGATACGATCCGAACCTGAGAGATATGGATTTCTCATGACGGAAAGTAATGAAGTAGAAATCATTGAGAATGATGAACCTACTTCCTATCAAGAGGCGATGTCCACTCCTGATTCGGACAAGTGGCTAGGAGCCATGAAATCCGAAATCAAATCCATGTACGATAATCAAGTTTGGAACTTGATTGACCCACCCGAAGGTGTAAAAACCATAGGGTGCAAGTGGGTTTTCAAAAAGAAAACCGACATGGATGGGAAGGTACATACTTATAAGGCTAGGCTAGTTGCTAAGGGGTATAGGCAGATTCATGGAGTTGACTATGATGAAACCTTTTCGCCCGTAGCAATGCTTAAGTCTATTAGAATCCTAATTGCCATAGCCGCATATTACGACTATGAGATATGGCAAATGGACGTCAAAACAGCGTTTCTTAACGAAAACCTACTTGAGGATGTATACATGATACCGCCTGAAGGGTTTGTCGATCCAAAGGATTCTAACAAAGTGTGTAAGTTGCAGAGATCCATTTATGGATTGAAGCAAGATTCCCGGAGCTGGAATCTACGTTTTGATGAATCAGTCAAAGAATTTGGCTTCATCAAAAATTAAGATGAACCTTGTGTATACAAGAAGATAAGTGGGAGCATAGTGCTATTTCTGGTGTTGTATGTCGATGACATCTTACTCATTGGAAACAATGTTCCTGCACTTGAGACTGTAAAGTCCTGGTTAGGAAAATGTTTTTCAATGAAAGATATGGGTGAAGCGGCTTATATCCTTGGTATCAAGATCTATAGAGATAGATCAAGAAGGATGATTGGTTTGAGTCAGAGTACATATATTGACAAGGTCCTTAGAAGATTCCGCATGGAAAATTCTAAGAGAGGGAACTTGCCAATGGGACATGGCATTACTCTTAGCAAGACTCATTGTCCTAAGACAAATGATGAGCGAAAGAGGATGAGTGATATACCATATGCTTCGGCAATTAGGTCTATCATGTATGCCTTGTTATGTACTAGACCCGATGTTTCGTATGCTCTAAGCGCAACGAGTAGATACCAATCTGATCCTGGTGAGAACCATTGGATAGCAGTCAAGAATATCCTTAAGTACTTGAGAAGAACTAAGGATGTATTATTGGTATTTGGAGGAATGGAAGATGATCTGGTTGTAAAGGGTTACACAGATGCAAGCTTCCAAACCGACAAAGATGACTATAGATCGCAGTCTGGTTTTGTGTTTATGCTAAATGGAGGTGCTGTTTGTTGGAAGAGTTCCAAGCGAGCAGCACATTGCCGATTCTACAACAGAAGCCGAATACATAGCAGCATCGGATGCGGCTAAGGAGGCGGTTTGGATCAAGAAGTTCGTTAGTGACTTAGAAGTCGTTCCGAGCATCACTAACCCGATAGAGCTTTTCTGTGACAATAATGGTGCTATTGCCCAAGCAAAAGAACCAAGGTCACATCAGCGATCCAAACACATTTTGAGACGTTTCCACCTCATTCGAGAAATCTGTGAAAGGGAGGACGTCAAGATATGCAAGGTACCAACGGATGACAACATCTCGGACCCTCTCACCAAGCCTTTACCACAAGCTAAACATGATGGTCATGTTAGGTCCATGGGTATAAGATACATGAATGATTGGGCCTAGTGCAAGTGGGAGACTGTAGGTGTTAGTGCCCTAGGCCTATAGAGATAGACCTTTATGTAATGTCATTGTTCATTTATATAAGAGATTGTTTCTTTGATTATTATATGTGTTTGCATGTTTAGTTATAATAATCGTGTCCCTAGTACTTATGAAGCACTACTATGAAGTCTAATGGATAGTCATGTGATGATTATATGCATGGAGATGCACATTAGATTCATGGGTACTTGTTAGAGAACAAGGTACTGGACTTGACCCATTATGAGATTTATGTCATGGTCAAATGTCATAATTAAATCTCATATAGTCATATCATTGATATCCTTTGACCTGAGATTATCATCGTCTTCCGCTCGATGAATATCATGTTTGATATAGTTTAACGTTGTCTTTAACCGGATGACAATAAGGGCTATCATTGGCATGGTATGATTCTTGTTGGGAAGAATGATAAGTCAAGATGGAAAATTGTCCCTCGTAAAGAGAGATGTTTGCTAGGCCACTCGTAAGTAAGATTGATGTAGTGCATGGCCATGCCCGAATGAATTAATGTGATTAATATCATTCGATTAATCAATTTACTTGGTAATGAGAAAGCATTGAACAATATGAGTTGACGTGGACCATGACTCATGTTCAATATAACATCGTGTGACAATGGGATTGTGATATGTTCTATGTAGGAAAATCGAACTTGATATTATACTATTTGGGTAGGCATGATGGCTTGCTAGAGTCCGCTCATGTCTTATGAGGATCGATGTGATCGGACTCATTGCCAACATAGTATGGTCCTATGGGGTCACACGCATCGAACGAATTGTCAAAAATGAAGAATATGGGTTTTCTGTGCTCAGGGGATGACTCGTCCCCAGGCTGAACCAAGTCGTGCCCTTAAGGGGGCGGATGATTCAGTGGGGGTGTCCTGAGGGACGACTCGTGCTCTGGGGCACGAGTCATGCCCAAAGGGATGACTCGTCCCATGAGCAAAGCCAAGTCGTGCCCTTAGAGGGGACGCCAGAATCAGTGGGTTATGCAAAGGGGACGACTCGTGCCCTGGGGGACGAGTTGTCCCGTCGGGCCTGGACTGATACGTAAATGACCTAATTTTAGGGTTTTCGTAAAGGGCTTTTACTTGTAACGTATAAATACATGCCCCTGGTTGCCCTAGCCGTCATTAGAACGTTTTTGGCTCTAGAGAAACACCAAAAGTGAGATATTTCAATTGAGAATTGAGAATCAAACACCACCAATTCCATTGTTCTTCATTGATTGAAAGGTGTTTCAATCAAAGGATCTAGCAATCCTCCTAGAAGAGTTCTAGGGTTCGTTCCTCGCGTGGATACACATAGAGGATCTTCGCTCGTCAAGATCTTTAGTTCGTGATTCGCCGTTCGTTCATCAAGGATTAACAAGATCATTCAATCTGGAGTTGGGTCAAGTTTATCAACGACAAAAGCACTCAAGGTTGGTATTTCTATTTCATCTTTCTTAATTAATCATCTAGAACGGATTCTAGGGCTTGGGGTTTTTCGAGTTATTGCATTATTCCGCTGCGCATGGACCCTCGAAACCCAACAATAAGAGGCCTCATAAGGCCTGGAAGTTGCCGAAGATGAGGATATATGGCTCGTAATGGGTGGATACCAGGGAGCAGTGAGTGCGGATTCAAAAGGCTGCTGAAGACATGAGGTTTGAGGCATCGTAACAGTAGGATTGAATGTGTCTTGACCACACCGAGGAACGTGACTACAAGGGTAATGTGTATACTGTACTTGATGAACAGGAGCAGCTTGCGTAACAGCTGGGTAGATAATTTGATGAGGAGCATTTGACCTTGTCGGACTTCCCAACCGGAGGGGCGGGGTAGAGCTTGGAGGATTTTGTGAATACGGTGAGCCTGATGAAGTGGTGATAAAAGCCTGGTGGCCCATATGATCTTGCAGTATCATAGGGGCAAGTGTGCTTCGAGAATTGAAGGAAGCAAGCTGGCCCCCTCCGAACCATGGAGCCTGAGAAGCGAACTGTCCCGAAATGGCTTGCGGAGCCATGTCAAACTGCTGGGCTTGAGAAGTCGCGAGCTGACCCATTCCGAGATGATGACCCGAACCAGACTGATGTTGTGAAGTAGTAAACTGACCCCTTCCGGGATGATGACCCGAACCAGACTGATGTTGTGAAGTAGTAAACTGACCCCTCCCGAGATGATGACCTGAACCAGACTGATGTTGTGAAGTAGTAAACTGACCCATTCCAAGCTGCGGGGCGGAAACAGACTGACTGAAACCCAAAGGTGAAAACTGAGAGGTACTGGGGGAAGTTGACCAAGATCGGACTGTTGAGGAGTATCGATACGATGAGGCCGAGAGACAGGCTGAGTGATAGGCTGGGGGATGCTTGGCCCATTAGTAGTTCCACACGAAAGGGAACAAGGCATTTGACGGTAGTTGGGATGCCCGGGAGAGTAATTAGCTCCAATCTTCGCATCAACCGTAAAGGTTCCATTAGGATTGCAAACAATTGCTAGCCCCTGGGTTCTGATACTTTTCAATAACTGACTGATCTGAGCCATCTGATTCCACTGTTCGGCATTTTGCGGATTTTTGGGGTGCGGAGTTGTACGTCCCCCACCGTTCTCCTCTCAGTTGGCCATTCTGAAACTTTGAGCTGAAGCGAAGGAGGAAACCGATGAAGTATCTGACTCCGGAATGACTGAGCTGAACAAACGATGACCTGGGGTCTTGATCCAAACTTTGCTTACTGTAGAAGGCACAAAAGGGTGTGGTTCAGACTCGGGAAAGCGAAACAGGTTGGTATTTGGGCTTAGGGCTCATGTAACATGCGATTATTCGTTTAAATTTACTTAAAACGTGTTTTATTAAACCTAAGCGGTTGGAAAAGATCGCTCTTTTTTTTCACAAACTACTCTGATTCCTGGATCAGTGGGACCCATCACTACGCCTGCGGACCCTCAACCTGTAACCCCGAACAAGGGTTCTGTAGGGCAAGCAGGTCCCACCGACCGAAAAGAAAAATGATCCTAAAGTCTGGCGGGTAATCTAGTCTTAACGAGCATTCGATGTAAATTATGGACAAAGCTGACGTCTAAGGTCAAGATCGTGTCCTAGGGCTCGACGAAAAGTCGGCATGGTTTGGACTGATAAATGTCCATAATTGACCTTGACCCGTCGTTAGTTAAGTCCTAATTAGACATGGAATAATCGTTAATCCTTGATGACTCAGTGTCATGCCGGGAGTCGGTGCATAAGTTGTGCCAGTCAAAGTCAAAGTCAAGGCGCCAGTCAATATCTGGTCAAAGTTCGCGGTGAAAAACCGGCATGACTTCGACTGATTAGGGTCCCCGAAAGATATTGACTTGGTATGCCGACTAAGGCTTGACAAGAAAGGTGTATACACAGACCGGACATGACACAGACCAGACTAAAAACCAACCGGGTCTCGGACAAAGTGTGTCTCGGACAAGTGCATGGTCGACACGAGGCTCCAAGGGATGTTTGGGTAGTCCCGTGCTCGCACCGAGAGGCGTAATAAGGCCAAACGGGCTGCTACTGGGATTTTCCCGGGTTAAGGACGTAGTGTGCAGTGTAAGGCCAAGTGCGCGTAGTGTGCAAGCAGTTTATCTTCTTTTTCTGAGTAAAATAGAAATTTTCACATGTGTCTTAAAGAGAATGATGCATGCAAAAAATGATTTTTTTTTGAAAATCTTTTTTTTTGAAATTTTTTTTTTTTGAATTTTTTTTTTTGAATTTTTGATTTTTTTTTTTGAATTTTTTTTTTTGAAAGCAAATAAACACATAAGCACATAGGCATAAAATTCACACAGTTAAGAAAATGATTTCGACATTCAAGATACCGATTCTTCCGGGATAGTCAAAACAACACGAAATGTGCAAAACAAACACACACACACACACACACACACACAATATAAATGGTTTCAAATGCCGGGACGGAAGTTTGACCCACAAAAGCTTTTTTTTTTTTTTTTAAACAATGATACCGGTACGTGGCTTTGTTAGACCATAATTTATCCCAAGCCCCGGGTTAGGGAGCGGTACAGGAAACTTAATGGTTTCCACCTATATACCAAATACCATTTTTTTTTATTTTTATTTTTTAAAAAAAGATAGAGCCTATTTTCATGTTCTTTCCCCAGCGGAGTCGCCACTGTGATGAATGTGCCCCGCCGCGATTTTTCTTTTGAAAATCATTAAAAAACGGGAGTCGCCACACCATTTTTATTTTAAGGGCCAAAACATTGAAAAATGCCCAAGATTAGATATTTGGGTTCGGAGGTCACGTTACACACCGGGAAGAACGTTAGGGTTCACCCGGAATGCCTCATAAAACGAGTCTTCCAAATTTGAAACCATTTGTGTGTGTGTGTGTGTGTGTGTTTCTTTTTAGTTAAAATAAGTGCAAACTGAGAGAACTAAAAATTGAGAACTCTTTGTAAGACATTAAAAAAGTTCCATGATTTTTGGTATGATTTTAGGGTTGAATTTTGGTACTCAAAAGACTCTTTGAAGTTGAAAGTCAATTCTGCCAGAATAAAAAAGACAGTGGACACTTGATTTTAAAATGGATTTAAGAGTTTTAAAAATTCAGAATCTGAGGAAAGTCATAGAATGAATGTTGTTCAAAACATCTTAAATAAGGTTACTGAAAAATATTTTTATAATTGGAGATAATTTGATGGACCAAAACCTTCTGGAAATCACAGATGTGAAATCTGGATTTACAGAGACTGCTAAACTGACTTTTGGAAAATAATTTGAAAAAGGGAGTTATACTCACGTAAAAAATAAAGTAAAAATATTTCTCGAATCCTATGGATGTTGGCTACAAAAAGTATTTTGTAGTTAACACCAAATTCCAAGTTTTTCTGTGTCCAAAAAATTAGACAATGGACAGAGGTCTTAGAGAAAGGCTACTGGACAGCAACATTCTCAAGAAGGAAAATGTGATTTAAAGGGGGGTTTCCATCCATGCTTTGTACCCATTTCCTTAGGCTTTGATTAGTGATCACTAAAATTGTTTAGTGGTGATCTACTATATCAAGCCATCCTTAGGGTACATTAGGACTTAAAGCACTTCATTTGCTTGGGATGGGGGAGATTAACTTGAAATCAAGATTTTATGTATGAAAATTGATCTTTAGGTTAAGAAAATGTTTTCAAGAAAGTAAAAACAATTTGGAAAGAATGTTGATCCTTATAGAAGATCATCCATGGAGATGAACTTTCATGGAGATCCTCTTGGATCTAGGGCAAGAACAAGTTACATTTTTGAAGTATGAGGTGCATGCATGGATGAGGGAGGTTTAAGGTAAGGAGAAGGAGGGTTTACCAATGATGGTTTAACCCTATCTTCTTGTGTTTGTGTTTGTGTTTGTGTTTGTGTTTGTGTTTGAATGGATTCAAGGCTTGAATGTGTTTAGTGTTTGATAATAGAGTTGGTCAAAGGGAAAACAAGTAGATAACACTTAAGTCCTCTATGTTTTCTCTCTAATCCTCCTCTTTAGTGTTGATTTAAGCTTGAGCTTGTGTATGTTTAAGAGTGATTTGAGAGTGTTTGGAGTGAGATTGAGAAAGACTCAAGAGAAAATTGTGGCAATCTAAGGATTCCCACTGTTTTCTCTCTGTTTTTCACCAGAGAATAGCTTCTGTGAGCGAATTGTGTTATGTAATCTGAGAGAGAAGGGTTCAATTTATAGGCCACTGAAAAAATCAAATCCATCTGCGCGGACATGTCTGTAGGCGTGCACTGTTCATTAAATGCTGCTCCAGGCTTTGGACAAGAGGAATATTTTGTTCAACAAGCAAGCCGGTCAGCAGCCTGAAGACTTCCAGCTTCCGGAAATTCACCATTTGTGAGATTCCTTCACTTGTCCATCCTTAAATAGCAATCCCCAACTTACCCTTGCTCTGTTAGAAAAGTTAGGTTTTGTTAGAAATGTTAAGGTTTTTGTTAGTTTTCTAACGAAAATACTAACAACTCAAATTGGAGCACTTACAACAAGTTACCTCTCTTAGAATTTTCCATTTTGAATCTTCTAAGAACCTTGTCAATGTAAGTACTTTGACTCAAATCAATTATCCTTTTAGATCTATCTCTATAGATCTTGATACCAAGGATGTAGGCGGTTTCACCCATATCTTTCATTGAGAAAAACTTCCTTGACCAAGACATAATAGTCTGAAGGCCGGAACGTCATTTCCAATGAGTAAGATATCATTGACATACAATAATAGAAATAGTACTATGCTCCCACTGAATTTCATGTATACACAAGGTTCATCTTCGTTCTTGACAAAACCAAACTCTTTGATCTTTTTGTCAAAATGAAGATTCCAACTCCTAGAAGCTTGCTTCAACCTATATATGGATCTTTGCAACTTGCACACTTTTTTAGAATTTCTTGGATCGACAAAACCTTCGGGTTGTGTCATATACACATCCTCAAGTAGCTTCCCATTTAGGAAAGCTGTTTTGACATCCATTTGCCATATCTCATAGTCGTAATATGCGGCTATTGCAATTAAAATTCTAACAGACTTAAGCATGGCAACAGGCGAAAAGGTTTCATAATAGTCTACATCATGAATCTGCATATATCCCTTTGCTACAAGCTTAGCCTTATAAGTATGCACCTTTCCATCCATGTCAGTCTTCTTCTTGAAGACCCACTTGCACCCTATAGTTTTTACACCTTCAGGTGGCTCAATCAAGTTCCAAACATGATTATCCGACATGGATTGTAATTCGGATTCCATGGCTTCTAGCCATTTATCCGAATCAGGAGTGGACATCCCCTCTTGATAGGAAGTAGGTTCGTCATTTTCAATGACTTCCACTTCATTACTTTTCAAAACGAGAAATCCATATCTCTCGGGTTCGGATCGTACTCTATCCGATCTACAATGGACTTGTAGATCTTAAACCGGTTCCACAACAACTTGTGGACTTGGTTCCGTCTCTACTAATGGTTCCATGTTATTTTCGGGTTCTTGAATTTCTTCAAGATCAATTTTACTCCCGCTAGGTGCTTTATTGAGAAACCATTTCTCAAGAAAAGTACCATATTGAGCAACAAACACTTTGTTCTCATTGCGATTGTAAAAATAATACCCTTTGGTTTCCTTATGATAACCAACGAAAATAACCTTGTCAGATTTAGGTGCTAACTTATCAGAGACAAGTCTCTTCACATAAGCTTCACAACCCCAAATCTTCATGAAAGACAAACTAGGTTTTCTTCCATGCCACATCTCATGTGGGGTCTTAGGAGCCAATTTAGTAGGGACTCTGTTTAGTGTGAACGCAGCAGTCTTTAATGCATGCCCCCAAAAGGAAATAGGAAGGTTAACTTGACTCATCATCAAACGAACCATGTCTTACAAGATTCTATTCCTCCTCTCGGATACACCATACAATGTGATGTTCCGGGTGGGGTCAACTCTGAAACAATTTCACACTTTTGAGATGATTGTCAAACTCTTGGCTTAAATATTCTCCACCATGATCGGATCGAAGTGCTTTAATAGTTTTGCCAAGTTGATTTTGTACTTCATTTTGAAATGTTCTAAACATCTCAAATGATTCACTTTTGGACATCATCAGATAGACATAGCCATATCTAGATAAGTCATCGGTGAATATAATGAAATACCGAAATCCTACCCTAGCAATGCTTCTTAATGGTCCATATACATCTCATGTACTCTTATTGTAAGGTGGTTTGATCATTTTTCCAATAAACAAGATTTACATACCTCAAATGATTCATAATCATATGAGTCTAAAAGTCTATGTTAATGGAGTTTTAGATACATGTTTCTCATTTATATGACCAAGCCGGCAATGCCACATGAATGTGTTCTTCACATCGTTCAGTTTAGATTTCTTACTTATATTATAGATATCTTCAATATTATTTTGTTTCTCAACATCAAGGATATGAAGGCCATTTAAATGAATTCTGCAATACAATAAAGCATATCATTTAAATAAATATAAAACTTCTTATTCTCAATAAGAAATTTATATCCTTCACCTTCATCATTCATATAAGAAACGAAAATAATACTCCTACTCAAATTCAGAACATAGTAACACTTGTTCAAAACAAGTACTAGTCCACTAGGTAAAGTAACTTCATAAGTTCCTACGGATAATGCAGCAAATCTTGCTCCATTCTCCACACGTAGGTCCACTTCACCTTCTTTGAGTAGCTTTATATTCGTTGATCATGCACATTTAGACAAATATGGGATCCAATCCGGTATCCAATACCCATGAACAAGAAGTAGAAAGGAAAATATATATCATATAGATACCTGAAGTAGTAGCAATCATATTGCCTTTCTTCACTTTTTAGGCCTTCCTTATAAGCCTTGCAACTTTGCTTCCAATGACCAATCTCATTGCAATGGTAGCAAACTGCATCCTTTTGAGACACTTTGGGTTTAGCCTCTTCGGCTTTGGCAACTTTTGCCCTAGGTTTAGCAACCTTTGCTTTACCTCTTTATCTTCCTTTTTGAACCCCTTTCTTGTGTTAACCATTAACACATCATATCTTTCTTGCGTGGCTTGCACTTGGAACATTTCCTTTGTGCGTTGTGCTAGAACAAAAGCAGCTTCCATGTGTTTAAGGTCCTTCTTAAGAGCCTTACACATGGTGGTAAGCATAAGGCAAGCAACATCATTAGAATCATCAACATGTTTCTAATGTAGCTCCTTATGTGTGCCCTTTGCAACATTTGCAGCGGGTTTAGCAGGAATGGGTTCGTCAAGAACGTACAATTTGCCTAAGAACAATTCTTAAGTTTCTGATCCAATCAGAATAATCTGTACCGTTCTTTTTGAGCTTGTCCTTCTTAAGGACAGATCGTACTTCATTGTGTAATGCCATTTCTACAACAAGATATACATACAATATGAACACATATAAGTATCAATTAATTTACCATCTAAGAGACAAATAATGTATTTCACAAATACTCCCACTAAATTATACACCTTTAAATATAAACATGTATCATATAATTATAGTGGGCTAAGATCCATTTTTCACTTGATTTTGGTTTAACTGAGTCAATGCCTGAAATCAAGCTATTTAGGTAGATAACATCAATCATATCATATATGACTCTTAGATCTTTTATGAGATTTCTAGACATCATATGTCAACACATGTTTTAATCTCATCTATGCCTTGGGTCAAATCTCATTTGAAAGCACCAATTAAGTTAAAACCTTTTTCAAACGCATGAGATATGGAACGATGCACCTAACTGAGTCAAAAATACACCAACCGTTATCTCATCTTGATCACAAATTAGGATATAATGATGCAACCAAGACTATGTCTGGAACACATTGATTGATCACACCACACACCCAAGAGAAATCAGTTCAACTTGTGAACACATCTCTTGAAAACACTTGGTCAAACTTGTATCATGATCCATTAGTGGTCACTTTGCTTTAGACAGCTTTCAATTATAAAGCTTGCAGCTTCTAATATACTAGTGACATTAATAGTGCACATTTTCACGAATCCAAGTTTTGACCAAACTTGATAGAGGACGTAGTGTTGGGTTTTGGGGTTACAAATGCAGCAGAAGAACTTTATAAAATAACAAAACCCTAGCCTTGAATCCGTCTAACATGAATAGATAAAACCATGAAATATATTTTACATACCTTAATGTGATTTGTTGATCTTCGAAAACGAATCTTAGATTCATGCTTTTGAACGTTGATTAACCTTTGATTTTCTCTTGGTCTTCCTTGTGATGAATTGATCTCCAAGCTTTAGGTGATAATGGAACCACCCTCTAATGGTAATCCACACACGAATAAACCAAGAACAATTCTTGTAGGATTGCTAGATGATCCTTTGATTATTGAAACACCTTTCAATAATCGATGACTAAAATATGGAATTTATTTGGAGTGTTTTTTGATATTTTATTCACAATAAAAATCAAAACATTAGAGTTTCAAAAAGCCTAAACAAAGATGTGTTTTTGGCTGAGCAAAAGGATTGTATTTATACCAAATATAAATCCCTAACCCTTAGGGAGAATCCTTGTCCAAACCAATAATCAATCCAACAAAGCAAAACGCGTACGAAAATTGATATTCGCCGTTGGCACGAGTCGTGCCTGAGGGCACAAGTCATGCCCTTACAAAATCAGTCGTTCCCACGAGTCGTGTTTATTTCACACTCGTACTGATTGAAGGCACGAGTCGTGTGCTCCTAGTCACGAGTCGTGATCAAAACTCCAAATTCCAATTTTCAGCCAATATCAAATTCGTTCTTTGTGTGTGACCCTTTAGGAATTATATTTATGTTGGTAGTGAGTCGAAACATCAACCTCATAAGACATAAGTGGTTTCTAGAAAACCATTATATCCACCCAGTCAATATAACATCAAAGCTTGATTCCTCGATAGATCAAATGTCACAATCCCTTTGTCCACGATGTCAAATTGAACATGAGTCACGGTCCATGTCAACTCATATTGTTCAATGCTTTTTCGATTCCGAATATGTTGATAATCTAAGTGCATTTGATCTCTATCAAATCTCTTGAGTATGGCCATACATTTCATCAACACTATTCATCGAGGGGCCCAAGCAAACATCTCTCTCAACGAGAGGGACATATCCCATCTTGACTTATCATTCTTCCCTACAAGAATCCAATCGTGCCAATATAGCCCTTATTGCTATCCTATTAAAGATAGTGTTAGACTACATCAAACACAATGTTCATCATGTGGAAGACGATGATAATCTCAGGTACAAAGGATTCCAATGACACGATTATCATGAGATTTAAACATGACATATATGACTATAGACCATATCATATCTCATCAGTAGGTCATGTCCAGTACCTTATTCTCTAACAAGTACCCATAAGTGTAATGTGCATCACATGCATATAATCATCTCCATGATTATCCATTACCAACTTATACTAGTTATTCACAATAACTAGGGACGCAGGTTATTATAATAACATGTAAACATATAATAATCCAAATAAGCAATCTCTATTTTAAATGGTAAAGATGATTACATAACGGTATTGATTATCAGTCATAATAATCATCAGCCTAGGGCATAACACCAACAATCTCCCACTTGGACTAGGCCCAATCTCTTAGGTATCGTATACCCATGGACCTAACATGACCATCATGCTTATGCTTGTGCAAGGGGCTTTGTAAGCGGATCCCTTATGTTTATCGTCGGTCGATACTTTGCATATCTTAACGTCTCCTCATTCATGAACTTTCGAATGAGATGGAAACGTCTAAGTATATGTTGGGAAAACTCATACAATCGTGGAACATGGCAACGATACACATGTTAAACGAAAATGAATTTCCAACATGGAAAAATAGATGAATGCGGTACATGAATTCAATTGATGATAGATTAATTACTTTAGTTAGAGATGGTCCTATCATTCCCATCAAAGTCAATACAATGTCATGAGCCCCAAAACTCCTCTCATGGATCATTCCGACAGATCATCAGAACAAGAGTTTGAAGTTTATGAAACTATTGTTCCAAAGACCCGTGAAGAATGGACTGAAGAGGATAAGATATACGTAGCCCTTGATAAAAAGGCAATGCACATTCTAATCTCTGGTATAGATGATAGGTTGTACAAACAAGTACAGAACTATGAGACTGCCAACAAGTTTGGCAAAGTATCCTAAAATACTTTGAAGGAGATCAAGTGGCAAAGGACAACCGATTGTAAAAAAGTGTAGCTGAGTTCGAATCATTCAAGAAGAACCCAAGTGAGTCCCTCGGAGAAACGTACGATCGATTTTGTGAGGTAAGCAACTCATGTGCATCTTTATGTAGAATATTACAATGAAAGATCTTAACATGAGTTTCCTTGATTCTCTTCGAGACCTATGGCATGTTAAGTTAGCTATTCTAAAAGAATGCAGAGTCTTGGATAAGACTCACATTCAGAATATTGTTTCCACTTTATTTCTGTATGAGGAAGACCTCAACAGGCTTGGTGGAGTTCAAAAACAGTTCAAAAATCTTTCTCTGCCTTCTCAAACTGAGATCTTCCTAGGCTTTTCCTTATTCAATAACCTTTCTACCAACAATTCTCCTTCAACCTCTCAGTCTCAACCTACCTAAACAATGTCAACTATAACAAACCTTCTGAGCAAGATGAATTTGATTCCTTTGCCAGAAACTACAGAAAGTTCAAAGAATTTAAGAAGTGCCAAAAACATGGCAACAAACCCTTCCACTCCAAACCTTTATCCTTTCAAAGATCTGGAAATTTCCAAATATTTGGCCAATCCTCAACCGATAGCAAAAATGCCCAAGGTGAATTCATTTGCTACAATAATAGGAAAACTGGCCACTTTGCTTCAAAATGTCCTCAACCTAAGTATGAATTTCTTAGGAAGAAACCCTTTAGGAAAAATCCTAGGTCTAAGAGCTTAGTAGCCAAGGAAGGAACATAAAAGGCTATGCTCGTTTGGTTTGAAACTGATTCAGAGGATGAAAATGCTGACTCAGTTGAAAATACTGATGTTAGTTTTGTGGCCCTTGATGGAACTAAAACTGGACCCACTCCCTTACATTCACCCATCTATAGGAATTCTATTGAATAGTCAAGCACATACAATGACACTACCACAGCTATGAGATTCTCTTATCATATTATGATGAACCTATACCTAGGGTTGAGAATTCCTACAACTTCAAAATCCAGAGTATATGTGCAGCTCTCTATGGTTAAAGCAAAACCTCTCCTACTCTCAAGCCATTGATGCAACCAATGTAACCGACCTATCAAACTCAGGCCCAATCGATGACATTCAAAACCCAACCTGTGTTTGAACCTCAACCGATCCAATTCCAAAAGACCTTAGCTGATATAAGCTCTCAACCGACATCCTCCTTACCTAACTTTGATCCCAACTTTGAACCATCATCCTCAACCTTTCAGCCGACCATTGACCCGATGCCTAACCTTTCCAAGTCTGATATGGCAGAGGTGATAAATGAACTATTTTATGATTTTGAAAAACTAAATGTGTTCACAAAGTTATGGTTGTTGATTTCAAAAGAATCTCAATTGAAAATGACTCGCTTAAATCAGAGATAAAAGTCTTGAAATAAAATAAGCATGAGTCAGATCAGTTGAGAGAAGAAAATTAAGATCTTAATAATGGACTAAATATATGTATTAGTCAAATTACTGATTTAGTTTCAAGAAACAATTCTCTCACTAATACTATTGATTCTTATTATAAATCAAAAGCTACTGTTTAGACAATCCTAGAAGACCAAATGTCATATAATGACCAATCTGGTTTAGGATTTAACTCCAGCAACAATGACAGCAAAGACAAGCCATTTATTAAGTCTGTCACGATGAAAAATGATTGAGCATTTGACCTTTTCTCTCTAGCCTTTTTCGCCGTCTTCCTTGTAACCCTAAGTAGGGTTGCCATTTCTTCTTTGTTTTCCGGCTGCTCCATGGCTTCTCTGGCCTTTGTTTCGCCTAATTCCATTAATCTTGACAAGGCCAGCTCGTTATTTGTGCAAGTTAATCCTAATGCAATTGGGAATCCATGTTCTAGCGGGTTTCCTAGCGGCCAAGGCAACCCTAGCACCTCATTTCCTAATTCGATGCATGAGAATGGCAAAGGATCCCACACAGTTCCTCCTCCTAATTCCGTTGCTGCTAAGGAGAATCATATACCGGTTTCTCCTACATCCAAAAAATCTTTTGCTGCATTATTTAAGGAAACAACTGTGGCTTCTCCTTCTCCTTCTTTGTCTATGATACCAATGTCTATACATAAGGGAGAACCAAAATCTGCCTTATTATTGCAAGCATTGTTACAAGTTAGGCCATGATTCTTCTACATGTTTTTATCTCCATCCTCAGCAAAATGGTAATAAGAATGAGGAGAAGAACAAAGATGATTCGGGTAAAACCACTAATGATGTTGGTAATGAGGGTAATAACACTAAAGAAAAGGTCTCGGGGCTGTTCCAGAAAACTCAGATCTACGTTGAAAAAGCTAAGGCTAATGAAGTTGTCAATGGCAATGTTTCTTCCCAACAACAAGAAAGTGGTGGTACTAAAAAAGAAAATGTCTCGGGCTCCAAAGGTAAAAATCACGTGAGTGATGTTCAAGGTACGTCTACTATGGTTTCGAAACCCAACTTGAATGGTACGCATCTTACTCATATTCATTCTAAAAATGTTGTTGGTGCATCATCTATGGTTCCTAAACCCCCATCACCTCTTGGTTCGAATTTTTTTGTTAACCTTGTTACTAATGGTTTTAGTTTTCTCCCAAAGTGGGGTGCTCCTTTTGTTTCCCCTAATTCTTTAAAAATTGCAAATGACATGGAAAGGCTGCTTCTATGGCCAAATCCGGTGGTAATCATTCTATTGTTGATGATGGGGCTATAGCCCTTGAAGAATAGCACAAAAATTCTGAAAATTGTGGTAAAGAGGTTGTTAAACCTAATTCGGTCCCCTCTATAGACAATGTTGATGGATACATTAATTTGGAAGAAGGGAAGAGTGAATCTGATTCTGAATTGGAAGTGGTTGATTCCACTATCCGTAAATGGCCTTGTGATGTGGTGATTTATAATCTCCAACTATCTCCTTGTGGTCCTCGGGTTACTTCAAATTTTGATATCCAAGAGGTTTTTAATCAAGGTAGGGATGCTTTATTTGATGGTAATATCCCGGGAGGTGGGAATTCCAATGCTTCTTTGGCTTAAAAGCCCTCTCTTATTTTTTATATCAAAATTGCTTTAATGGTTGGAGTTCTAAGTTGGAATATCCGGGGTACTGGTAATGCAGCCTCGGTTCGTCGGGTTAATAGGTTATTAATGTTACATGATGTCTTTATTTGTGGTATTTATGAGCCTAAGGTTGATCCCTTGTTGCTTCCTTCTTATGTTCAGAAAATTCGTTGTCTTGGAGGTGTTGCTAATGATAAGGGGAATATTTGGCTATTTTAGAAGCATGGTATTACTTGTGATGTGCTTTTCCAAGATGACCAAGTTATTACTACTCGGGCCTCTCATTCTCTTTGGTCTAACCCTGTCTTAATGTCCTTTGTTCATGCTAGTTGTAACAAGTATACTAGAAGGGTTTTATGGGATTACTTAATTGATGTGAGTAACACGGATGATGCTTGGTTAATCATGCGGGATTTTAATTTTGTTGTTGATCAATCTGGGAAGCTTGGGGACAAGCCAGTGGTGGATTCAAGGGTTTCTGAGTTTGTGGATATGATTCAACTTTCTAATCTTATTGATGGTGGGTATAGAGGCCATATTTTCACATGGTGAAACAAGAGAACGAAGCGTGCAACTATTCTTCAAAAACTGGATCGTGCTCTTTATAATGATAAATGGCTGCGTTGCTTTGCTCAAACTACTATTGATCATCTTAATAAGACCTGTTTTGATCATGCTCCTTTGGCTATTAATATTCGTTTGGTTGATGAAGTTCGTAAGGGTGTATTCAGATTTCTCAATGTTTGGACTCGCCATGATACTTTTAAACCTTTGGTGCGCTCTTCTTGGGATAGTAGAATCTTTGGTAGACCGTTGGTTAAGTTTGGTAAAAAGCTTACTCGCCTCAAACATGATTTACAACTCTGGAATCGTACAACGTTTGGGAGAGTTGATCAACTTGTGAAAAATGCCGAAGATGAAGTTTGTGGTAAAGAGCTTTTATTTGAGCAAGATCCAAGCAATGAGAATAGGGCTGCCCTTCATCTTGCTCAAGCTAATCTTTCCTACCGCCTTAAGATTGAAGAAGAATTTTGGATGCAAAAAGCTAACTTGGCTTGGGTTAAAGATGGGGACAATAATACTTGATTCTTTCATGCTTACGTGAAGAAAAGAAGGCATAAATTACATATTCATAAAATCCGAGATAGTGATGGGAATTGGATTGTGGATCATAATTTGATTCAAGAGGAGGCTATTAGATTCTATTCGGACCAACTTAATGGCAATCCTAATGATAATGTGAATCCCCCGAATGAGTTGCTGAATGTGATTCCTCGGTTGGTATCTAATGAGGATAATAAGATGCTTATTGCTCCCCCTACGCTTAATGAGCTTCACGACATCATTCTTAGCATGAGTGGGACTAGTGCTGCTGGTCCAGATGGCTTCACGGGTGAGTTTTATCATAAATGTTGGGATATTATTTGCATGGATCTTCTTAATGCAGTTCTTGAATTTTTTTTCGGGGTTCCTTCTTCCTCGAAGTTGGACTAGTACGCTTATTGTTACTATCCCTAAGGTAGAAGCCCCTACATCTTTCTCGCAGCTTCGGCCTATTAGTTTGTGTAATTTTTCTAATAAAATCATAACCAAACTTCTATGCACTCGACTGCAAAATGTGCTTCCTCGTATCATCTCCCCGCAACAAAGTGGCTTTGTGAAGGGTCGTCTTATTCATGAAAATGTTTTGCTTGCTCAAGAGCTCTTTCAGTCGCTTAAAAGGAAGGTTTATGGGTCTAATGTTGCATTAAAGCTTGATATGGCTAAGGCGTATGATAGGCTTTCTTGGTTTCCCTTGATTAAGGTGATGAGGAGATTTGGCTTTGCGGAAGAATGGCTGGACATGATCTTTAGATGCGTGAATTATTGTTAGTTTTCGGTCCTTATTAATGGTTTTGCTAATGGCTATTTTGTTTCTACCCGTGGTCTTCGTCAAGGGGATCCTATATCTTCTAGACTTTTTGTTATTGCTAATGAAGTTTTAAGTCGGGGGCTTAATAATCTCCATCTTCTTCATCCTCATGTGGCATTTCATACGGGTAATCTTAATGTTCCTATTATCTCTCATCTGTCCTATGCTGATGATATTATTATATTTTGTAATGGGAGTATTCCATCTCTTGAGCTTCATATGGAGTTTTTGGCATCTTATCAACATTTCTCAGGGCAGTTCATTAGCATTTCTAAGTCTTGTTTTCTGACTGGGCGGGATGTGTCTGAGCATGATAATTCTATTTCTCTTGTTACGGGGTTTCAGAAGAAGAATTTGGCTATTGTATATTTGGGGTGTCCTCTTTATATTGGCAGGAAGGTGCAATCTTTGTTTGATCCGGTCATACAAAAGCTTCGGGCTAAGCTGGATTCGTGGTAAGGTAAATTACTCTCGGCTGGTGCTAAGCTTGTTTTGATCAAATCTTGTCTCCAAGCTATCCCCATTTATTATATTTCCTTACTAGATCCTCCGAAGGGTGTTGTTAATGCCATGCATCATCTTATTGCTATTTTTTTTTGGAGTAGCACTGATGGGGGAAAAATGTCATTGGGTTTCTCGAAATGAATTTTTTTGGCCTATTGAAGATGGGGGATTAGGCCTTCGAAAATTTGAGGAGATGGCGGTTGCTTTCTCTATGAAGCTTTGGTGGAGATTTCGTACGTCTAATTCTCTTTGGGCCCAATTTTTTGTTGCCAAGTATTGTCATGATACTCATCCTATGGATGCCATTTCTAGATTGGGTTGTTCTCACATTTGGAAGCGTATGGTTGCTTCTAAGGATTTGGTGGAGAGCTGTATTTCTTGGGGTGTGGGTTGTGGTGAAATTTCTATTCAAGAAAAGTGGCTTCCTCATGATATTCCTCTCCTTGATAATCATCATGATCAGATTTTTTCTTTATTTGAGGATGGTGCTTTAAGGGAAGACTATATTAGAGATACTTTTGGGCAGCAATGTTTTTTGGAGCTTCAATCCTATGGTATTCGGCTTGAGGGGGATTGTGATCATCCTTTTTGGTCTCCTTCTTCTTCGGGCAGATTTTCTATTTCTTCGGCTTGGAGGGAATGTAGAGTGTCCCGTACTCGGAGTAGTGTTTTTGCTTGGTGTTGGCACAAGTATATTCCTCTTAAGGTGTCGATCTTCCTTTGGAAATGTCTAAAGGCTTCTCTCCCTACTGATGACAACGTATCTCGAAAAGGTATTCCTATTGTTTCTCGTTGTCATTGTTGTGCTAATCCTTCTCTTGAGTCTTTGCAGCACATTCTTTTACATGGCGATATTGCTTTTAATGTGTGGCATTTCTTTGGAAATTTGATTGGTTTCCAAATCTCGAGTTCAACTCTCATCCAGAGGATGATTGCTTGGCATGCTTGTAAAAATTAATTCTAAGCTTAGTCGGGCTGTCTTATGGTTGGGAGATATTCTTCCGAGTTTTATCTGTTGGAAGCTTTGGAAACATAGAAACAAATGTCGGTTTGATGGAGGAACCCCTAGTTGGGAAAAGGTCCGTAATAATATTCAGTTCCAAATCAGTGATATTCTTCGGGATCACAAGCTATCCTTTCCTGTTCTTCCTTCAGAGGTAAATATTGCTTTATTTTTTTATATTATTATGGCTGCTCCGTCTATTGCTCATGTCAAGCTTGTGTATTGGATTCCTCCTATTGTGGGACAAGTGAAGATTAATTCGGATGGTGCTTCTCGTGGAAATCCGGGCATTGCATCGGGTGGTGGTATTTTGCGTAAGAATGATGGGTCTTTTATTTTTGCTTTTTGTTGTCTTTATGGTAATACTACTAACCTGGTTGCTGAAGCTAGGGCTGCTCTTGATGGGATTACTCAAGCTAGGTTGATGGGTTATAATTCTCTTTGGCTTGAGGTGGATTCTGAAGTGTTGTTGCTTAACTTGATTCGAAAATACAATATTCCTTGGGAGATTTGGTACTTCGTCCAAGCCATTTTTCAGATTCATGGAGGAGGTGTCTATTAAGGTAACTCATGTTTATAGGGAAGGTAATAAAGTGGTTGGTTTTCTTGCTAATATCTCGGCAACTGAGCAAGCTGATTTTGAGTTTCGTTCTTTGGAGTCTTGCCCCAAGCCGTGCCAGAGTCTTCTTTACTTTGATAGAATTTCGTACCCTAATATTAGGCCGTAGGTTTTTTATTATTTATTGATGTATCTTTTTTTTTTAGCTCCCTCCCCCTTTTTCTAGAGGATCTTACAGGTTGTGTAAGAACTCCCCCTAGTTTTCTTCTGGTGGTTGAGGTTGTCATGTCCCCCACCATTTTTGTAATTTTATTTTTCGTTATTGATAAAATCTAGGGAGTACCGTCTCCTTTTGCAAAAAAATAAATAAATTATTAAGTCTGTCACTGAGAACTTGATGAACAAATTTGATGATAGTCCATCTAATCTGCTAAAGAAAAGTACTACTCGTACTTTTTGGTGTTGTTCTTCTTACTTACCCAAAAGTGAAGGAATAGATCAAGGTCAAGAAGGTTGACAAGTGTGACCCTATGTCCCACTTGGTGATGGTGACCACAAAGATGGTATTCAGATAGTTGGTCAGGCTGCAGTTTTGGAAACCTCAACCGGTAAAGCAGTTGTAACCAGTCAAGAAATAGAAACCAGTCAGGCAATTGTCCTCGGCAAAGCTGTCCTAACCGGTAATGCTGCCTCAACTGGCAAAGGCATTTCCAAAATCCTGCAACCTACCAGCAAAGGAAACACCAACACCTTTGTGCCAAAAGTATTTATTCATGCTCAAACTTCAAAACCTTCTGAATCAGAGACCGAATTGGATATCAACTCACCTACCTTCTCACAGCCTATTTCGATTAAGTGTGTAAACTGTGGAGATTTCGGTCATAAGGCTTATGAATGCCTCTTGAAGCCCCTATCTGGACCCACTAAGCCTCAATGCTCAAGTGGTGGCCAAGCATGGCTGCCAAAGAGGAACTAACTCTTTGGACCACCCAAAAGAATAAGGGGGACTATAAGCTTAATGTTTTATTTCAGGTATGCTTTATGTCCTCAATCGATGCAAGTAAGGACATTTGGATCTTGGACAGTGGATGCTCAAGGCATATGACTGACCATGCTGATCTCATTACTAATATTGAAGAAGCATCAGGTCCTCCAGTTGTTTTTGGTGACAACGCTAAAGGTAAAATTGTATTTCTTGGATCTATCATAAGAGGAGGCACATTTACTGTGCAGAAAGTATCTTTGGTGGATAGTCTTAAACATAACCTTCTCTCCATATCACAATTTTGTGATAAAGGTATGCATTGTGTATTTACTTCTTCCAACTATTATGTGAAAAACATTGCTACCGGAGAAACCCTTCTCACTGGACAAAGAAAATGTAACATATATGCTATAAATTTAAATGCTATTTCTAGTGGTACTAATGTTTGTTTTGTAGCAAAGACATTAGTGAGAACTCATGGCTATGGTACAAGAGACTTAGTCATTTGAATTTCAAATACCTATCCAACCTAGCCAATGCAAATTTGGTAACTGGCTTACCTCAAGTGTCTGCTGATCATGGAAGGAAGTGTAGAGCATGCCATCTAGGAAAGTAACATAAAACACCATTCCAAAGCAAGCAAGCCCTGCGTGTCCACATCTAAGTGTCTCCAACTGCTACATATGGATCTATTTGGCTCCATAACAACCGCCAGTTTAGGGGGAAGCAGATATACCTTGGTTGTTGTAGATAATTATTCAAGATATACTTGGGTGGAAACATTCAGCTCCAAAGATGACACTTATGGAGTTGCCACCAAGCTTTTTCATTTACTTCAAACTCAAAAAGAAAGTGACATCATTAGTATAAGATTCAAAAATGGAACGGAGTTCAAGAACAATGACATTGCTTAGTACTGTGATGATCAAGGAATTGATCACAACTTCTCAGCTGCTGGGACACCACAACAAAATGGTGTTGTTGAGAGAAAGAACAAAACCTTCATCGAGGCTGGCAAAACTATGATATCTGAAGCAAGGCTACCCAAATACTTTTGGGCTAAAGCTATTAACATAGCATGCTTCACTCAGAATCGGTCATTGGTCAACAAGTTTCACAACAAGACTCCTTACGAGCTTTTGCGTGGCAGAATTCCCAACATCTGTTTTTTTTTCAAAATATTTGGCTGCAAATGTTATATTCTTTACAACGGTAAAGAATATCGAGGTAAATTTGATGAGAAATCCGATGAATATATCTTTGTTGGTTATGCCAAGCACAGTAAGGCTTTTAGAATGTTCAATAAACGTCTGTTGAAAATTGTTGAATCTGTTCATATTACATTTGATGAATTTGATTCGCTAGTCTGATAAGGCTCCAAATAGTACTAATGATTCTAGTGGTTTTGATACAGGTGAATGCATTAACTCTAACTCCAATCAAAATACTAGTACCAATGCAAATCATCCTACAGATTAGAATTCAGGCCTGCCTAGTGGTGTAATCGATAAAGCCCTAGTTGATGATTCATTTTTCCCTCATTCGGTTAGAACATAATTCAATTCCCAAAATTCCTTAACCGATTCCTTACCAACTAGTCCCTCTACAAATGTTCCTATTACACCACCTGAACCTGAACTAATTTACAATATACATATACCATTTTCTTCACCTCAACCTAAAACTGATCATCTGTCAAACTCACCAGTTCCTAACCAATCCTCACCTCAACCGGTCATACCTCCCTCAAACGATTCCACTCCTCTACTAGAGTCTTTTAGATAAGAATCGGTCAGACAAGACATTCCAAGGGAAGAACAACACAGTCTATTCTTTTCTACAGTAGTCTCAAACATAGAACCAAAGAAGACAGAAGAAGCACTCAATGATCCCAGCTGGTTAGAAGCTATGCAAGAAGAACTTAATCAGTTCGACCGATTCAATGTATGAGAGTTAGTGCTTCATCCCAATGATCAGACAGTGATAGGAACAAAATGGGTGTTTAGAAATTAATTGGATGAGTCTGGAAAAATAACCAGAAACAAATCAAGACTTGTAGCTAAAGGGTACAGTCAAGAAGAAGGAATTGATTATGATGAGACTTTTGCCCCTGTTGCTAGATTAGAAGATATTAGGTTGTTCATTGTCTATAATGCCTACAAAGAGTTTAAGTTATACCAAATGAATGTGAAAAGTGTCTTCCTCAATGGAGAACTTCAAGATCTTGTATACGTTGATAAACTGCCAGGGTTTGAAGACTCCAAGAAGCCTAATCATGTCTATAGGTTAAATAAAGCCTTATATGGCCTCAATCAAGCTGCAAGAGCATGGTATGAAACTCTCTCCAAATTCCTACTTAGTGAGAAGTTCGAAAGAGGTAAAATTGATACAACCTTATTCATTGCTAAGCATAATGGTCATTCATTGTTAGTTCAAATATATGTGGATGATATTATATATGGTTCTACTAACGAAAACCTATGCAAGAGATTTGAGAAAATTATGCAAAGTAAGTTCGAGTTGAGAATGATGGGAGAATTAACCTTCTTCCTTGGACTTCAAGTTAAACAAACTCAAGAAGGAATCTGCATCAATCAAGCCAAGTATACTAATGATCTTGTTAAGAAATTTGGCCTTGACTCTGCTTATCCTCTTTTTTTTTGGCAAAAGGAGACGGTACTCCCTAGATTTTATTAATAACGAAAAATAAAATTACAAACATGGTAGGGGACATGACAACCTCAACCACCAGAAGAAAACTAGGGGGAGTTCTTACACAACCTGTAAGATCCTCCACAATAAGGGGGAGGGAGCTAAAAAATAAAAGATACATCAATAAATAATAGAAAAACCTACTGCCTAATATTAGGGTACGCAATTTTATAAAAGAAAAGAAGACTCTGGCACGACTTGGGGCAAGACTCCAAAGAACGAAACTCAAAACCAGCTTGCTTAGTTGCCGAGATATTAGCAATAAAATCAGACACTTTATTGCCTTCCCTATAAACATGAGCTACCTTAATAGAGATCTCCTCCATGAATATGAAAATGGCTTGGACGAAGAACCAAATCTCCCAAGGAATATTGTATTTTCGAAGCAAGATAAGCGACAATACTTCAGAATCCACCTCCAGTCAAAGAGAATTCTATCCCATCAACCTAGATTGAGAAATCCCATCAAGAGCAGCCCTAGCTTCAGCAACCATGTTAGTAGCATTACCATAAAAACGACAAAAGGCAAAAATAAAAGACCCATCATGCTTACGCAAAATACCACCACCCGAAGCAATGCCCGGATTTCCACAAGAAGCACCATCCGAATTAATCTTCACTTGTCCCACAATAGGAGGAATCCAATACACAAACTTGACACGAGCAATAGACGGAGCGGCCATAATAATATTAAAAAATAAAGCAATATTTACCTCTGAAGGAAGAACAGGAAAGGATAGCTTGTGAGCCCTAATAATATCACTGATTTGGAACTGAATATTATTAGGACCTTTTCCCAACTAGGGGCTCCTCCATCAAATCGACATTTGTTTCAATGCTTCCAAAGCTCCTAACAGATAAAACTAGGAAGAATATCTCCCTACCATAAAACAACCCGACTAAGCTTATAATTTTTACAAGCAAGCCAAGCAATCATCTTTTGCATAATAGATGAACCCGCGATTTGGAAACCAATCAAATTCCCAAAGAAATGCCACATTTAAAGCAATATCACCATGTAAAAGAATGTGCTGCAAAGATTCAAGAGAAGGATTAGCACAACAATGACAACAAGAAACAATAGGAATACCTTTTCGAGATACGTTGTCATCAGTAGGGAGAGCAGCCTTTAGACATTTCCAAAGGAAGATCGACACCTTAAGAGGAATATACTTGTGCCAACACCAAGCAAAAACACTACTCCGAATGCGGGACACTCTACATTCACTCCAAGCCGAAGAAATAGAAAATCTGCCCGAAGAAGAAGGAGACCAAATAGGATGATCACAATCTCCCTCAAGCCGAATACCATAGGATTGAAGCTCCAGAAAACATTGCTGGCCAAAAGTATATCTAATATAGTCTTCCCTTAAAGCACTATCCTCAAATAAAGAAAAAATTTGATCATGACGATTATCAAGGAGGGGAATATCATGAGGAAGCCACTTTTCTTGAATAGAAATGCATCCATAGGATGAGTATCACGAGAATACTTGGTAGCAAGAAATTGGGCCCAAAAAGAATTAGACGTTTGAAATCTCCACCAAAGCTTCATAGAGAAAGCAACCGCCATCTCCTCAAATTTTCGAAGGCCTAATCCCCCTTCTTCAATAGGCCAAAAAAATTCATTTCGAGAAACCCAATGACTTTTTTTTACCCCCATCAGTGCTACTCCAAAAGAAATTAGCAATAAGACGATTCATGGCATTAACAACACCCTTCGGAGGATCAAGCAAGGAGATATAATAAATGGGGATAGCTTGGAGACAAGATTTGATCAAAACAAGCTTCACACCAACCGAGAGTAATTTACCTTGCCACGAATCAAGCTTAGCCCGAAGCTTCTGCATTACCAGATCAAACAAAGATTGCACCTTCCTGCCAATATAAAGAGGACACCCCAAATAAACAATAGGAAAATTCTTCTTCTGAAACCCCGAAACAAGATAGATAGAATTATCATGCTCAGCCACATCCTGCCCAGTCAGAAAACAAGACTTAGATATGCTAATGAGCTGCCCCGAGAAATGTTGTTAAGACGCCAAAAACACCATATGAAGCTCAAGAGATGGAATACTTCCATTACAGAAGATAATAATATCATCAGCATAGGACAGATGAGAGATAATAGGAACATTAAGATTAGCCGTATGAAACGCCACATAAGGATGAAGAAGATGGAGATTATTAAGGCCCCAACTTAAAACTTCAGCAGCAATAATAAAAAGGCTAGGAGAGATAGGATCCCCTTGACGAAGACCACGGGTAGAAACAAAATAGCCATTAGCAGTACCATTAATAAGGACCGAAAACCAACAATAATTAACGCATCTAAAGATCATGTCCAGCCATTCTTCTGCAAAGCCAAATCTCCTCATCACCTTAATCAAGGCAAACCAAGAAAGTCTATCATACGCCTTAACCATATCAAGATTTAACGCAACATTAGACCCATAAACCTTCCTCTTAAGCGACTGAAAGAGCTCTTGAGCAAGCAAAACATTTTCATGAATAAGATGACCCTTCACAAAGCCACTTTGCTGCGGAGAGATAATACGAGGAAGCACATTTTCCAGCCGAGAGCATAAAAGTTTGGTAATGATTTTATTAGAAAAATTACACAAACTAATAGGCCGAAGCTGCGAGAAAGATGTAGGGGCTTCCACCTTAGGAATAGTAACAATAAGCGTACTAGTCCAACTTCGAGGAAGAAGGAACCCCGAAAAAAAATCACTAACTGCATTAAAAAGATCCATGCATATAATATCCCAACATTTATGATAAAACTCACCCGTGAAGCCATCCGGACCAGCAACACTAGTCCCACTCATACCTTAAACGATGTCGTGAAGCTCTATAAGCATAGGGGGAGCAATAAGCATCTTATTATCCTCATTAGAGACCAATCGAGGAATCACATTCACCAACTCATCTGGGGGATCCACATTATCATTAGGATTGCCATTAAGTTGGTCCGAATAGAATCTATAGCCTCCTCTTGAATCATAATATGATCCACAATCCAATTCCCATCACTATCTCGGATTTTATGAATATGTAATTTCTGCCTTCTTTTCTTCACGTAAGCATGAAAGAACCGAGTATTATTGTCCCCATCTTTAACCCAAGCCAAGTTAGCTTTTTGCATCCAAAATTCTTCTTCAATCTTAAGGCGGTAGGAAAGATTAGCTTGAGCAAGATGAAGGGCAGCCCTATTCTCATTGCTTGGATCTTCCTCAAATAAAAGCTCTTTACCACAAACTTCCTTTAGCATTTTTCACAAGTTGATCAACTCTCCCAAACGTTGTACAATTCCAGAGTTGTAGATCATGTTTGAGGCGAGTAAGCTTTTTACCAAACTTAACCAACGGTCTACCAAAGATTCTTCCATCCCAAGAAGAGTGCACCAAAGATTTAAAAGAATCATGGCGAGTCCAAACATTGAGAAATCTGAATACACCCTTACAAACTTCATCAACCAAACGAATATTAATAGCCAAAGGAGCATGATCAGAACAAGTCCTATAAAGATGATCAATAGTAGTTTGAGCAAAGCAACGCAGCCATTTATCATTATAAAGAGCACGGTCCAGCCTTTGAAGAATAGTTGCACGATTCATTCTCTTGTTCCACCATGTGAAAATATGGCCTCTATACCCACCATCAATAAGTTAGAAAGTTGAATCATATCCACAAACTCAGAAACCCTTGAATCCACCACCAGCTTGCCCCCAAGCTTCTCAGATTGATCAATAACAAAATTAAAATCCCCCACGATTAACCAAGCAACATCCGTGTTACTCACATCAATTAAGTAATCCCATAAAACCTTCTAGTATACTTGTTACAACTAGCATGAACAAAGGACATTAAGACAGGGTTAGGCCACAGAGAATGAGAGGCCCGAACAGTAATAACTTGGTCATCTTGAAAAAGCACATCACAAGTAATACCATGCTTCCAAAAAACCCAAATATTCCCCTTATCATTAGCAACACCTCCAAGATAACGAATTTTCCAAACATAAGAAGGAAGCAACAAGGGATCAACCTTAGGCTCATAAATACCACAAATAAAGACATCATGTAACCTTAATAACCCCTTAACCCGACGAACCGAAGCTGCATTACCAATACCCCGGATATTCCAACTTAGAACTCCAACCATTAAAACAATTTTGATATATAAAGATAAGAGAGGGCTTTTAAGCCAAAGAAGCATTGGAATTCCCATATCTCGGGATATTCCCATCAAATAAAGCATCCCTAACTTGATTAAACACCTCTTGAATATCAAAATCTGAAGTAACTTGAGGACCACGAGGAGATAGTTGGAGATTTTCAATCACCACATAACTAGGCCTTTTACGGATAGTGGAATCAACCACTTCCAATTCAGAATCTGATTCACTCTTCCCTTCTTCAAAATTAATGCAATCATCCACATTGTCCATAGAGGGGACCAGATTAGGTTTAACAACCTCTTTAGCACTATTTTCAGAATATTCATGCTCTTCTTCAAGGGCTATAGCCCCATCATCAATAATAGAATGATTACCACCAAATTTGGCCATAAAAGCAGCCCTTTCCATATCATTTACTGTTTTTAAAGAATTAGGAGAAACAAATGGAGCACCCCACTTTGGAAGAAAACTAAAACCATTAGTAACAAGGTTAGAAACAAAAAATTTCGAACCAAGAGGGGATGGGGGTTTATGAACCATAGATGATGCACCAACAACATTTTTAGAATGAATATGAGTAAGATGCGTACCATTCAAGTTGGGTTTCGAAACCATAGTAGACGTACCTTGCACATCACTCACTTGATTTTTACCTTTTGAACCCGAGACATTTTCTTTTTGGGTACCACCACTTTCTTGTTGTTGAGAAGAAACATTGCCATTGCCACCTTCATTAGCCTTAGCTTTTTCAACGTAGATCTGAGTTTTTTTTAACAACCCCGAGACCTTATCTTTATTGTTATTACCCTCATTACCAACATCATTAGTGGTTTTACCCGAAACATATTTGTTCTTCTCCTCATTCTTATTACCATTTTGCCGAGGATGGAGATAAAAACATGTAGAAGAATCATGACCTAACTTGTAACAATGCTTGCAATAATAAGGCAGATTTTGGTACTTCAAATCTTGGTAAAAACTTGAGAAATCATCCCCACAATCAATGAAAATCCTAGAAGGCAGTTTTTTTAAGAAAATTGACTTGAACTAACACCCTAGCTTCACTAGGCCGAGAGAGATTAGAAATAGCTCGATCAATAGCAAGGGTTTCACCAAATATCTTAGCAATTGAAAATAAACAAACTTTGTTAAACATATGAATAGGAAGGCCCGGAAGACTTACCCAAATCGGATAGAATGGAGACTCTTTTTCCGGATGCCATGAAGGCGTCCATCGAAACACACGCATAGGGAACCGCCCAAGATGCCACGATTCTTTAGCCCACAATCTGTTGAAATCACCCTCATGCACCAATCGAATTAATATGTGTTTTGAGTCAATATGACCCAAAGTAAAATCTGCCTTCAACCCAAACTTCAAAAAATATTGGCGAGTATTTTCCATGCTAAGCCTGCCATGAGAGAATTTTCCAATAAGGGTAAACTTAAATGGCTGGGCAAGATTATTAATGAATTCCTTTGATAAATTGAGAGCCGGTTCACCCTTATGCATAGACATTGGTATCATAGACAAAGAAGGAGAAGGAGAAGCCACGGTTGTTTCCTTAAACAATGCAGCAAAAGATTTTTTGGATGTTGGAGAAACTGGATTATGATTCTCCTTAGCAGTAACAGAATTAGGAGGAGGAAACGTGTGGGAGCCTTGGCCATTCTCATGCACCGAATTAGAAAAGGAGGCGCTAGGGTTACCTTGGCTGCTAGTAAAACCGCTAGAACATGAATTCCCAGCCGCTATAGGATTTACTTGCACAAACAATGGGCTGGCCTTGTCAATATTAATGGGATTAGGAGAAACAAAGGCCGGAGAAGCCATGGAGCATCTAAAAAACAAAGAAGAAATGGCAACCCTAATTAGGGTTACAAGGAAGACGGCGGAAAAAGCTAGAGAGAAAAGGTCAAACGGTCAATCATTGATTTTTTTTTCATCCCTCGACTTTGCTTATCCTCAAAGCACTCTAATTACTATTAATGTACATCTTGACAAAGATGAGTCTGGTAAGAAAGTAGATATTACACTTTACCGAGGTATGATAGGATCCCTACTTTACTTGACTGCTAGTAGACCAAATATCATGTTTGTTGTATGTGTATGTGCTAGGTTTCAAGCTGATCCTAGAGAATCTCACCTTCAAGCTGTCAAAAGAATAATAAGATATCTCATGGGAACTGTTCACTTAGGTTTATGATACCCTATAGATTCATCTTTTACACTAATTGTCTATTCAAATGCTGATTTTGCAGCTTGTAGGGTCACAAGGAAAAGTACTAGTGTGACTTGTAAATTTCTAGGTCACCGATTAGTGTCCTGGTCTTGTAAGAATCAAGATTCAATTTCCAATTCTACAACCGAGGCTGAGTACATAGCTGCTGGAAGTTGCTGCTCACAAATCCTTTGGATGAAGCAATAGCTGGTGGACTATGAAATTTTAGCAGAAGTGTGTCCTATCTATTGTGACAACTCTTCAACCATCTCATTCTCCAATAATCCTGTGATGTATTCCAAGACAAAGCACATAGACAACACGTACCATTTCCACAAGGATCATATTGAAAAGGGTAATATTGTTATTTTAAAAGTTCATACTGATTATCAGTTATCTGATATATTAATAAAACCCTTAGACACTAAACGCTTAGAATTCCTTAGAGGTGAACTAGGCATGATTGATATACGTGGATAAACTGTGCAAACTTTGCTACTTGTGTAAGATCAACTGATCAAAAGGTGATATTCCAATTTTACCCTCAACCTACCATTGCTCCTCAACCTTAACCGACAACAAGCTCTCAACCGGTCATACCACTTGACCGATCATAATCTTTCAACCGGTCACAAGACGTAATTGGTCAAGCCTTCAACCAGTCACCTAAGCTCAACCGGTCAAAAGCTTAACCGACAACGAACTGCGGCCGAACCAATCCATTTTAACCGGCGTATCTGACACCCTCTACTGACCTTTCAAGTCTTTTCAACCGATGTCTGACACAAGTGAGCTATATACCAACTTTGTTTCATAGGTAGATCAAAATTTTATTTTGATAATAAAGGTAATCTCTGTATAATTCTTATTTATCCACAAGGCTAGGGATGGCCAAACCGGACCGGAATAGCCCGGAACCGCTATGAACCGCCACGAAAACTGGAATCGGGGTAACCAGAACCGGTTTGGATAAGGGCCGGTTAAGGGTCACAAAAATGGTGAACCGGACCGGAACCGGAACCGTGAACCGGACGGAAATTCCTTGTTTTTCAATAGAACCGGACCGGAAAATCCCAGAACCGGAGCAAACCAGGGAGAAAACCGATACCGGAGTAACCGGAACCGGGGTTAGGCCGGGCCGGTTAAGGGTAACCATTTTGCCGAACCAGAACCGGCGGTTTTCGAACTGGAATCGGGTCCGGACCAGTTTTGGCCATCCCTACACAAGGCTATCTTTTTGTTCATTATTATGTTTAAAATTTAAACTACTGCACACACGTTCCTAATTTTATGCTTCCATTGTTTGTTTATATTAAGTTTGTGTTTCATTATCCCCTATTTTTAAGCTTCATTAAAACATTTTGAACAAATTTTGCTATTCCTCATAAAAACCCCTTCGTCTCCTCCCTCTCTCTCATCCTCCTCTTCTATAAAGGATTTAAAAGCAAACTTTTTACTTTTTCACAAACTCTCATTCTCTCTTAAACCCTCTAAAGTTTTCTGATCTCTCAACTGCCAAGCCTCAAACTTATTTCGAAGTTCTTCATATCTTCAAACCTTCAAACTCTTCTTCATCTCTCATCAATAGATTTCTGTTAACATTTATAACACTTATAAATTTTCAAAGTGATGGATTTTTTTTTTTTATATCTAATAAAGTGTTCTAACTTAAAATGCTGTGTTTCTTTTGATAATTGATTTTTACAGATGGCTCCCAAACCAACTTCCAATAAAGATATATATGGAGGTTACATTCTATCGTCCTTCATTGAGTCTGAGCAGGGTAAGCTTCGGAAAGCTATCCTAGTTGGTGCTGGTGTTCTGCCATTCTTGTTGATTGAAGGTTCTGAAGACTTTTACTATGAGTTAGTAAATGAAATGTTTGATAATGGGTCTCTGGATGAGAATTCCAAGGCTGGTGAAGTGCCCTCAATTCTGTCAACTGTTGCTGGTGTACATGTAACCTTCTCCCCTGCTTCCATTGCTGAAGCCTTTCCTACCCTAGCCTCAATCGGTCCCTCAACTGTATCCATGAAAAAATGAAGTTGGCATGGGCTCAGATCAGAGGTGAAGATCCCTTCGTAACTGGTGAAGGTAACAAAAGGCTGACCTAGACCCCCTCAACTACACTCTTGCTGAAATTGTTAACCGTTGCATCATCTGTCAGTCTGGATCACACCACTGCATAACAATGATCCAATTTGAAGCCATGGCTGCTATGCTTCTACATAATGAATTAAATTGGTGTACATTCATCTACAACGTTATTGTGATTGCCTTCAAAAAGTTTCACACGGAAAAGCCTCTTGCCAGAGCCAACAAAGCTAGGCCTTGTCATTATCTTCTGGTTAGCTTAGTGTTGAGGAAGAACCCTGCTATTCTTGCTGCTTCAAACGGTTAATCCAGCTACCCTCAGTTATGGATGAAAACGTTTGATAAATATGACAGAGAAAAAATATCTAAAGAGGCAACAACCTCAACCGGTGAAGACTCAATCAACCGGTGAAGCCTCAAGTTGTGCTCAATCGGTTGAGAAGAAGAAGAAGAAGCCTTATAAGCCAAAAGTCAGGAAAGTTGCTGAGCCTGAGTCCTCTCAACCGGCTACCACTCTACCGGTTAAGAGGAAGGAACCGATCAATCGGTCAGCACAACCAAGCCAGTTACATCTTCTCAACCGATTGCCCCTTCTACCTCCCCATCAGTCAGACCAAAGAAAATACCCAAAAAACAGCTGTTCCTCCCCAAGTCAAAAAAGTTCCAGCTCCTTCTACCTCATCCTCCTTACCTAAATCCAAACCTATCCAAAAATCCACCTCTCAGCTAGCCAAAGAAAATGCTGATAGAAGAAAGCTGATTGAAGATGATATTGGAACCTTTATCCCTTTCATCCCTAAGAGGTTGTTCTCTCACAACTTTCTGACTTGTGAGGTTCCTATAACCGGTCATGCATCAAACCCGTCGGTTAGGAATTGTCAATCGATTAGAAACCCTACCTTCCACATCTACTCCAATAACCCTTGGGTTGTCCAAGACAAACTTGTTCCTTCACCCAAATGGGTCCATCTCATTGATCATCTACCTCCATTCCTTAGGAAATTACTCCAATTCCATGAACTATATAAAGACAATGTACCTGCTGGTGATGTGTACAAGTATGTAGACTTTGAGAACACTCACGAGGAAAAAGGCATCTACTGATACTACCCAACTGAGTGAGTTTGATGCCTCCTTATCCAAGCAGGACCTCTTAAAGCTCTACAACCGATATTTTGACTTTCTTCCCAATCTGTGGAATGCCATCTACCTTGCCCAAGATCGGTTGCGTCAGGATATGATGGTTCATGCTGTGCGGACTGATTTTGCTATGATGTATGAAGTCCAAGACACACTGAAAGAATCCGACCCCTATCAGTTGGACAAATATGAACTTCCTGATGATCTACTTCCACATTTTGATTCTTAGCCTATCTCTTTGGGTCCAAGAAGAAGTCAACTAATTAGAAATGTCATGGACCTGATAGAGAATATGTTGGAAGTGGATAGAGAGCTGCAGGCCATGGGAAATGTGAATCTAGCTCACTTCTTCTCTTCAGTCCACCCAAATAAAAATAAGTGCACTACCACAACCGATGAAGAGATAGAGGATTTATTCAAGGATGGTGATGATGGCAATGATGTAGATTCTGATGATACTGATTTGGGTGATGAAAGTGAGCACTCTAGCTCCAGCTCCAGTTCTAGTGGCCCTGATGAGCAAAGGATGGATTTTGTGACTACTCAAACGATGGCATAGGTTAGGAGACTAGGAGGAGGCTTAACCGATACATCTTATAAGCCTAGGAGGAGAAAATATTTTGTCTACTGCCTCACCAGTTGTTCAAACGGTTGAGATGCACCGATACATCTACTGGACCGGTTGAGGAGGAGAAATTTGTTGTTGCTGCTGATGACATTGAACTGCAAGAGGCTATGGCCAAAAGTCTGTTTGAAAGTGAACTGGACCTACAACGGTCATCTGCAGAAGAGTTGGCTACTCAAGCTGCTATTCAAGCAAGCCTTCTTGTCAATCAAGCTAGTGCCCATCTAAAGGGTAAATCTGTTGAGGTAGTTGATCCTATTTTTGAGGAGGAGGATCCAACACTTTCTGATTTCTTTGAAGAGGATGATGCCATAGAGTTCAAGGCACCTGAGCCTTTTGAGTATGATCCATTTGATGTTGCTCATCCTCCTGCTAAGTTTGATTTCTCAGTAGACCAAAAGGATTTGATGTCCACAAAGAACTATTATACTTCCAGAGCTTCAATTCCCCGGTTGTCAAACAGGATATTCTTATTTGATATTCATGAGAAAATCAACAGTCACAACAGTCTTCAACCGATCCCAAAGCCTCCATCCTTAGCCGATGAGCTTCAATGCAAAAGGAGGCAGGACAGACTGCAAACCTTTATGGATGTAGTTGAGACGTTAAAAGTGGGTGCTCCTCCAGTTGATACTCCTCCTCACTAGACCAACACCAAGGGACCAGGTGAGACCAGCTTAAGATTTCAGACTCCCAAGATCTTAAGGTTAAAGAAAAGAGTTGCTCCCCTATAAATGCCAAGCTTATTCCAAGTAAGGCTGAGCAGCAACTGGTCCTGGATGTCCTTGCCAAACGGTTGCCCTATATCACTTATCAGCAAGGTCGGTCAATCTATATTACGATTGTTGTTCAAGTGGTTCAACGACTACCTGGACCGATTAAATATTCCCTTCAGACCGACAATCTTTTTATTCGTTATTTGGATGTCAACGTTCGTATGACCAAGGTGTTGGAGTTGAAAATTTTTGCTTGGAGTTTTGAGGTGACAAAGATGGTTGGATTCATGCCTCAAGTGCCTGAGTTGTTTATCAGAATAGATGATGGAAGTGTGAAGCCTCAAAGCAACATTAGATATGCCTTCAGCTGATCAACATGTTGAGGATGACTCACTTGGTAAGGTTAAGGCATCTGGCCATTCCTTTTGTTTCACAAGCTGCAGATATGATGGCCTTGGCCTTTGACGAAGCCAAAGAGATTGATTGTGCCATGGAGTTAAGCCTTGAAAATAATGGGTTCATTACTCCAGTGGTAGCAATTTCTGATGATGAAGAAGATATTGATATGGAAGCCTCTCCAACCGGTCAAGCCCCTTCAATCGGTCAAGCTCTATCAATCGATGCTCTCTCTCCAACCGGTCTCCCTCCTTCAACCGATATTACAACTGATTAATCTTCTCTCCTCACCGGTCAAGACTCTTCAACCGATGTAATCCTTATGTCTTCTCTTCCACCGGTTACTGATACCTCTCTTCCTGAAGTAACAGTACCATTAATTGATGCCTTAGAAGCTGATCTTCAAGACTCTTCAACCGATGCTATCCTTATGTCTTCCCTTCCACTGGTTACTGATACCTCTCTGCCTGAAGCAACAGTACCGTCAGTTGATGCCTTAGAAGTTGATCTCCAAAGGCCAACCGTGTGAATGATTTGGTGGAATTACATGATGCACTGATTGATGGGCTTGCTAAGTCCAATCAGGAGGAGGAAGGAAGAAGAATGACCAGAGTTGAAACTGGGTTTGCCAAAGCTATAGCCAATTTTGTTGAAAGGCTGAATGAAAAAGATGCCACAATAATTGATCTTGTTAAAGAGCTGACCAACTCAACAAATACTAACAAGCAGTTATGTGATGAAGCCATAGCCATTCAAATAAACCTAGTTGAGGCCACTGCAGAGCTGAAGAAAGCCAATTAGAAAATCCGTGACCTGACTGCTCAACTCAGAGATTCCCAAACTGAGCTGGTCAAGGTTAGAGCTCAAAATGAAATTCTGATAAATCTTGCTAGTGATCGGTTTGGGAAGTCAGAAAATAAGAAAAGGAAGAGAGAAGAAAGGAAAGAAAAGAAAGCTAGGGAAGCCAAGAGATCTAAATCTAAACCGGTTGCAATATCATCAACTACATTTTCAAGGGACAAGGACCCCTCAACCGATCCTACTCCTGGTGTTTCTTTATAGAATGTAATCGATAAAATATATGTCTTTGCTTGCTTATCAACCGGTTGCGGCCTTTAAATCAATGAGAATCTCTTTCCCTTAACCTTGTTCATTTCAAAGTTTAATATTTGCTTTCTCAAATTTGTTTTATATTTCCACAAATAACTACACTGCTACTAACTCTTTCAATTTGCAGGTTATTTTATTTCTCCATTCCCTTAGGATTAATTTTTCATTGTATAGCTTTCCATATGTTACATGAACTTGTCACTTGACTTAGGAAATGACAAAACTAAAAGATAAACTCTTGATCATTCTTTTACTAAGTTAAGATAGATATATACCTAGGATAATTGGACTTAACCAATTAGGAGGAGATTATTAGTCAAATATATGTATAGCTTAGGAATTGCTTAATCCCAATTATTAAAGCATTATTGAGGACCCCTAATTTTAACTAAACTACATATAATTTTCTATGTACCCTTAAGATCCCATTAGTGCTAGTGCCTACGTTTTTTTACTTGTATTTTCTCAAAGATAATTGAATACTTGAAGACCTTGAGTTTTTCCAAGAAGATATTGGTTAACTTGTTCAACATGCAAGGACCTCAACGGGTTAACTTCTTTAACCTGTTACACCTTCAACTGATCAACTATTCAACCGGTTAGTTAGTCAATCTGCTACTCTCCTTCAGTTATTCAAATACTGTAGTCGGTCAAGCTTCCCCAACAAGCTTTTATCAGTTGACCTAGCATTAATTGATCTCACCTACTTAGCCTACTACTTAGCTAAAGTTGGTAGATCAGTTACTATAAATTCCTTGCTGCCGCCTTGTTAGTAACTATTTCAAGGAATGTTCAAGTTACCGGTACTTAAAATGACTTCTTTACCCAGTGGAAAATTCAAATATGGTTGTACTTCAAATCTCAAGCATTCAATTCAAAAGATATTCTCATTCAATTCTTGTCAGACCATGTCATCCCTTCAACCCCTTCAAAGGCAATAACTCCATTTGAATACACTATAAATACCTTCCTTAGAGTATTAAAGAGGGTTGGTGCATTACTTTGAAGTTCAAGACATTCAGTCCTTATATTCACTAGATCATTTATTAAGACAAACAATGTGCACACTCAATCAATTTCTGTAAGTATTCCCCAACAAGACTATGTATGGAACACATTGATTGATCACACCACACACCCAAGAGAAATCAGTTCAACTTGTGAACACATCTCTTTAAAACACATGGTCAAACTTGTATTACGATCCATTAGTGATCATTTTGCTTTAGGCAGCTTTCAATCATAAAGCTTGCAACTTGTAATAGACTAGTGACATTAATAGTGCACATTTTCAAAAATCCATGTTTTGACCAAACTTGGTAGAGGATGTAGCAGTTCGTTAACACTGTGAACCTCTCCAAACAATTGTGTCCCTTTGTTTGTGTGTTTACTCATTTTATCTTGTCTTGTAACCGGTTGAGCTCTATCACCGGTTACAACCCTTTGAATCCTTAACTGCTTAGTTTGTCTTTCTTATTGGAATATAATTTGCATGATATTTTAACTTACTTGAAACTCCTTTTCTTAACCAATTATATGTGTGAGTAAATTAGTAATACTTTATCCGCTGCGTAACTGGTTAACATCGGTTTAGCTTTTGATAAATTACTTGGCTATTTTGAATTTTTTTTAAAGAAGTTTAATCAGGCTATTCACCCCCCTCTAGCCTGTTTTCCTACCAATTGGGCCTAACAGACACCACCTCATCGTGATCCTTCTCCCTGACATAGGAGTCCTCCTCGTCGTAGCCTATCTCCCCGGCATGTATGAAGAAGTTATTACCTCCGGATGTTTATCGAGGAATGTAGAAGTCGACGAAGCACGAGGATCGCACGCACCCGGGGAGGGGGAGCGCCCGCTCCCCAATTCCAGAAAACTCACGTTTTGTTCACCACTAAAGGGTTCGGCCACCTCCTTTATGGGGTACGGTCGCCCCCCTCCCATACGGCAGATTCAACTCTTCAGCATTTGATTTTTACCCTTCTTTCCTAAATTTGACCCTCCTCTTTCACCCTATTATATATACAATGTCTCTAGCCATATTTTTGTATCCCTTATTCTTTCTTATCATCCTTTACATATTAAATTAGTTTTTACAATTTTGAAGACAAAGATTCAAGGTTTTTATTCTTTTATGTTTATTGCCCTTAGCGGTTAAATATTTGGTTCGTGGATTAAGTGATTAACAATTGGATATTTATGGTAATGTTTTAATTCTTCTTATCTCTTTCTCATTCTTGTTCTTCTTAACATTCTTAATTATCATTCTTAGGCTTCAATTTTATGTTAAGATACTTTTGGCATTTGAATTTATTTGGGTATAAATCGTTGAACTCACGTGAATGATTTATACATTGACCATTGTTGAGAAGATTAGATTCAATTGATGACTTCATGGAAATCAAACGAATCTAGATTCTTATTTTCTTATGTTTTAAATTGAATCTCTTAAATGTTTATACCGACAGACCAAGAAGGTATAAACAAGATAGAGATATTAGGGTTGCAATCCGCACATCAAAAACACCTTGGTTACTAGTTACACTAATAAAACACACTTGTTTCACACGAGTCCATGTGGATTCGATCCTTGCATTGTGCATACTTCTACATTGATAAACTAGTGCACTTGCTAGGTAATTTAATAAAAGGAAGATTTCCTCTATCATGTTTTTGGCGCCGTTGCTGGGGACTTGTTGTGATTGAACAAGTTAATTTTTATAGTGTAAATAGGTAGTGTAAATAGTTACTTTTCTTATTTTCTTTTTTAGTGTAAATAGTTTTATTTTATTTTTTTCTATTTTTATACTTTTTATCTAGTTGTTTAAAATTATGTTGTGAGATACTCTTAGAGATCATGCATGAATCAAATTTCAATGAGAAGTTTGCTAGGCAAGTAAAATAATTAATTGGTATGCTCAATGCTAAAAGTACTTTGCCTAATGCCAATATAATACAAGATGCATGTTCCTATTGTGGATTATATTCTCATGCTACTAATGATTGTCCGTCTCGGACATATTTTCATGAGTATTCTCCACAGGTTCAAGATTGAAAGAGGAAAATCGTCAACAATAACAACAATTATGTGCAGCCATAGGTAGGCTGGAAGCACAAGTTACTAAACTAGTAGAAGCCTTGAGGGGTTGTGAGCAAGATACTAGTCTAATCCATCCTGAACATTATGAATGAGAGGATGATTCCATTAGTGACGAACCAGTGACTCTTCTTTGCCTCCTGCTATGGATATTGTTGTTGATAAAGAGGTTGATTGTGAAAAAATTTGGGTGGAAGAGAAATTAAAAGATGATGAGGTTGTTCATGTTGATGAGGTTATGCCCGACCAAATCAATGAAATTTGCCTTAATGAAGGCTTTTTTCATCCCATTGAAAGTGTGAAAATATTCATCATTCTTGCTTCTCCGCCTATTTTTGAAGGTGAAGAAAGTGGCGAAGGTTCGCAAGAGAAGAAGCTCAAAAAGCTGAAACGTCAGAAATTTCCTTGGGCACTAATTGTTCTCATGGATCGAGGAATATATATGGGCATGAACTGAAAACAAGGACCCGTGAAACTGCAAAATGAGCCAAATGATGAAGGGTAAAGTCCAAACGTGGGCAATGGTCGGGCTAACGAGCTTAACCAAATGTGCACCCAACTAGATATGTTTTATTTTATTTATTTTATTTGTTTTGTTGTGTCATATCATCCTTTAAACCAAAGACATATTATAGTTCTTTTTTCCTATGAGGACATAGCATGTTTTGAGTTTAAGGGTAGATATCTTTCTGAATTTGTGGGTATATAAGGGAGTGTATATATTGTCACCCTCCAAAAAAAAATATAAAAGTTTTTAAAAAAGTTTATTTTCATATTTTGGGATGTTGGCTAAAGCCGGTGATGATTTGAGGGTGATTTAATTTTAAAATCTTAAGTGTTATTATCAATATTTGGATATAATTGCATTAAAATATATAAAGTATGATTGATTCACCTTTCACTTTCATGTTATTTTTCTTGATCATTGTTATCAACTTAGGAGACCTTTATAGGATCACTTTGGCATTCTTGGGGTCCATAAAACTTGTTTGCATGACTGTCAATAACACATCAAATACGATATTCGGGAATTGATATTTGACTATTTTATTTGAACCAAATTTGCAAGCCTTAAACTTCCTAGTCACTTATAAAAATTTCCGATAGAACCCCTTTTAAGCTTTAAAAATAATGGAATCTCTCACAAAGTGGAAGGTTATCTTAGACCACCATTCGCATTCTTTTGTACCTACATTATCCTACCCTTCAAACTTATACACTATATTCCCACCTTATCAAAAAAGTGAAACTAAGGAATGAATGAGAAGTTCGAGTTATTATGTTTGGAAACTCAAGGGGTGAGTGGTATGAAGTCTATGAAAGGAAGAAAAAGGGTTATGAAGTTTAATGAAAAGAGGGACTTGGGCAAAGTAGTTAATGCATATTCTTCGTGATATATACACGCAAAGCAAAAGAAAAAATCTGAAAATTCTTGCCCTCTTTTATGTTGAAGTGGAGAATGACCAAAGGAAAGAAAGTTGATCAACCATATGTGTGAAAATATGCAAAACCATAAGTTTGGGGGTTGAATCATGGGTTGGCATGGAGCGGGGTGATAAATTCAAAGTGAGGATGTATGTTGAATATTTCTTAGTTTCACTTGCTTAACTTCGTATGTCTTACCTTCATTTGAAATTGTTAACCTAGTAAACAATTTTCGCGATGCATTACAAGCCACAAAGCCATATTTGATCCCTAAAGAGTAGCCGGGTTGACAGTTGTGTTTAAACATGCATTTGAGTGTCCTTGTGCAAAATTTTCATCTTATTATCATTGATTTAGAACATGACACAAGTGACCCTATAAACTATCTTATTTTGGTGAAAATGATCTCCCATCTATTCATTCATATTATCATATTGTGGTGGAGAATTGTAAGTTAGATCCATCCATGTAAATATAATCACATGTTCATGATAATACTTGCAGTTTAAGTGTGTTGTAAAATCTGAGACTTGGTTTGCCAATAACCTATTATATGATTTGAACATCCAAAAATATTTTCTTTGTTTTAGTTAGTAATAGTTTTATTTTGTTTATTATTTTGTTTTACTCGAGGACGAGAAACAACTAAGTTTGCGTGTATTTGATTGATGTGTTTTCACCCATTCAAAGAATGTATCTTTAGATCTACTTTATACTCAACCTTTGGTGTTTTTGATGTTTTTTGGAGTGTTTATAACTATAGGGAATTGAAGGAGAATGTTCCGGAATACAATAAAAAAAGATACGAAAAGTAACGATCAAGAAGGAGAGGAATGGAGGAAAGATAAGAAATTCCAGAAGGAAAAGGTTTAAGATGACCAGAGCATTCATTACCATTGAATAGTACTCGTTGAGAGATTTCGAACCATATATGGTACGTCTCAATCGGAGTCCCTATGAATAAGTTATACCCTCCGAAAGTTTGCGAAGGAATGTACAAATCGACGAAGCAAAAGGAGCTCACGCGCCTGAGGAGGGGGAGCGCTCACTCCCCAATTCCAGAAAACTCTCATTTTGTTCACCACTAAAGGGTGAGGCTGCCCCCCACCCACGACAGATTCAACAAGAGTTCTTTCAGCATAGGATTTTGACCCTTGTTTCCTAAATTTGACCATCCTCTCTTTTTTTTTTTTGTTGGCGAAAGGAGGGAGTACACCCTAGAATTTATTAATTAAAAAGAGAATTACAAACAAGGTGGGGGACATGACAACCTCAACCACCGGAGTGGAAATTACATGAGGTTTGAAGCCAACATAGAAAATAAGAAAACTAAGGGGAGGGGTCCAAGACCAAACGGAATGGCCCATACAAAAATAGGGGACAGGAGGAACCAAAAAGAAACAAATCCTTATACAACCTATCTGAATCATAAACTCTGAATGGGCTGCATAGAACAACCCAAAGCTCCAAGTCAGCGTGAGATCCTTAGAAAGGTAGCTATAGGCGAATAGAAGAAAAACCAGCCTTATCAAGTTTAAATGCTCCTTTGCACCCATCTGGAAGCTCCAAAAAAGAGTAAATATTTAAGTTGGACTTCAAGTTCGCTGCCGCATTAGCCAAACCATCCGCAACCCTATTGCCTTCCCGAAAAATATGAGAAACTCGAACATTAATGAACCACATAAGGTAATGTATCCTCTGAATGAGATGTCTAATTTCCCATGGTATATGATAGACTTTGGTTATGATCTTCATTAAGACTTCAGAGTCAACTTCAAGCCAAATGTGAGTAACGCCGAACTCATTGGCAAGAAGAAGACCATCAAGAGCGCAGCCATAGCCTCTGACCACATATTCGTGCATGTACCATAGAAATTGCCATAGGCGTAAAGAATATCTCCTTGAGAATATCTAAAGATACCCCCACCCGAAGCCACCCCAGGATTTCCCCTTGAAACTCCATCTGTATTTAACTTCAAATAGCCATTCGAAGGTTTTTTCCAAAACACCATGCGAAAACTTGGAGGACGGTGGGGAGCTTGTTGGAGCTTTAAAATGGACCAGACATGATCAAGGTTCAAGGTTTTTATTCTTTTATGTTTATGTCAATTCGCAGCTAAATATTTGGTTCGTGGATTGGGTGATTAACATTGGATCTTTATGTTAAGATTTTAATTCTTCCTATCTCATTCTCATTCTTGTTCTTCTCAACATTCTTAATTATATTTTTTAGACTTCCATTTTATGTTAAAATACTTTTGGCCATTGAATTTATTTGGGTATAAATCGTTGCACTCACTGGATGATTTATAGATTTACCATTGTTGAGATGATTAGATTCAATTGATGACTTCACGGAAATCAAAAGAATCTAGGTTCTTATGTTTTAAATTAAATCTCTTGAATGTTTGTACCGAAAGACGAAGAAGGTATAAAAAATATAGAGATATTAGGGTTGCAATCCACACACTATACGTCCCAACCCTATATTTGTGTGAACGAACCCTTGAATTTTATTGAATTCTTTTACATGATTTAAATAGCATAAAGTGACATGAATCCCTTGTTTCCTTGATTTATTTACTTGTTATTTATTTCTTTCTTTTTAGATTAATAATTGCTCAAACTATCAAAATCCCCTTGGTTACTTGTTACAATAATAAAACACACTTGTTCCACACGAGTCCCTGTGGATTTGACCCTTGTATTGTGCATACTACTACATTGATAAACTAGTGCACTTGCTAGGTATTTTATTAAGAGGTAGATTTCCTCAACCATCAGTCATGGAAGATGACCAGAACAAAGTTGAGTTAATGGGAACAAAGATAAGGAATGATCTCGTTGTAGTTCCTACAATAGCACCGGTGTGGATGCACGAGAACTTCTCCTAGTGGATTGTTGATCAGCCCCCAAACCCGGCTCTGAAGATCCCCAATTTTGAAAAATATGGAGGAACCACGTGCAAGGGTTTAAGTTAACTATGGCCCTCCTGTCCTAAGATGATGATGTACTTGTTCATCTCAAACCTAACGGTTCTTTTAAATACCGCAAGTGCACGGGCTATAATAGTATAGCTAATGCAAGTACGGGTCGATCCCACAGAGACAGGGTTTACTTTTAAACAATATTTGTATTTACGAAGAAATAGAAATGAGATTGGGAGAAATATGGTTTGGTTTGCGAAATATCTAAAAACATACACTAAATACTTAAATTGAACTTTTATAATATGGAAGCATTCTCGGGATTGGAATTCATATAGTCATTTATTCATTAATTATTCATGCCTTTGAAAATAGAAGTGCTCATCAAAATCAAGGATGGTACATTAAGCCTACGCTACTTCTCACGATCAAGCAAGTAGCGTTTGTATCCTTCACTAATTATGCCCTATCTCTCGATGGCCCATAATTAGTAAGGATCCATTAATGTTCATAAATCCACGTACTTTCCATTCAAGGAACATCCCTAGGCCGTTGAACTACTCTCGTGATCAATGAAACCTAGTTCCTTCATATGGTTCCGTTAATCGAGATTCTCTGCTAGGTACTTCTATCGATTAACTAGAATCATACAAATTGGACGTCTCCAAAATGTAAGTCATTTAGAGTTTGATATGAAGAGAATTGTTAAGATGAAGAGAGGATGGCATGATTTATAAGGATGATAAATAAAGATGTTGAGTTTCCAACCCCACGAATTAGGGGGATTACTCACAACCCATGATTAAAACAAACATAAGCAATAAATATAAAGATAGGGAAAAGAAGGACTTATGATTATAGAAATGTAAAAGATGAAAGTAAACTTTAGAAATTGTATTGCTTCTTCCTTCCAAAATATCTTCAAGAACAATGTTTAATCTTTGAATATTTGGAAAGTAATAATGCTAGAGTAATTCTATGTGTTTTCAGATGTAAATCAGAAGTTTTTTGATCCTAAAAACTGATACAAAGGAGCCTTTAAATAGGCAATCTAAGCTAGGGATGCAACTATATAAAAAGTTGTCTTCAAAAGGTGTCTTTATGAATCAGGAATAGTAAGTGCACGGCCGTACATTATGAGTTGCACAGCCGTGCAAGCCTTGGCGCCAAATTTCCTTTTGAACTGGCTTGAATGGACATCCGCTCCACTTTTTTGCTATACGGCCACTCCTTCCTCTCTTGCACGGCTGCTCCAGATTTGAAGACACGGCCGCTCCAATGACTTTGGGGCCATTTTGGCTTGATAGGAGGCAATTGCACGGCCGCTCTTATATATAGAGCACGGCCGCTCCAACTGAGATTAGGCCTGGATGATCATTTTGAAGCTGTCCCTTCCTTATAAATACACAAAGTACCAGCCAAGCGTAAAATCGAAGATATAACAATAAAAGAAGCTAATTTACACTTAATGATACTAAAATTAGAGGCAAATGATACAATAATAATTCTATAAATGACTATAGAATAGCCATTTATCAAACTCCCCCACACTAAATCCTTGCTTGTCCCCAAGCAAGATTAAGATAAAAATATGGAGAAAAGGAGAAGAAATGCAAATGATAAAAACATAAAGTGGATCCCTCAGAAAATAAATAAATGTTATAAGCCTTATTGCCATGTATATTGTCTTTATCTACCTATTTATAATTTTTATAACCTTAAAGAACATTAGAAAGAGGTTTAGAAAGATAATTAAAAGAGTAATTTTAAGACAATAAATAACTATAACATAAATAGAATTTGACTAAGCAAAGCATAATGTAGAGAAGGATGAACCTTTGGATCATAAGCTTGGCATAAGGAAGTTTTCACTCTTTAGAGTGCTATGTGAAAAAGGGCTTATTGCTTAAAATGTACAAATAAGAAGAATGATCATTTATTCACAAACTAGAAGTATTTATATGAATCGAGATGTACTTTTGAATCACAAAGATGGAAATGGAGGATGATAGTGGAAAATTTATCAAGGCTAACAAATTATCTTATTTTATACGTGTTAAAGTTGCAAAAGACTTAAGTGATTTTGAACTTTTCAAGTAGGATACATTGTGACAGTGAACCCCATGTTCCTAATACTTAGATAAAAACACTTATATACTGTTTCCATTTGACAATAGTACATCGTCGCAGCGAACGTCGTGTCCCAAGTTACTAAGAAAATAATATATGCTTTTTGCTTTTTTTTTTTCAAAGATTTAGTGACTTAGTCAATTTTGAGCATTAAGATAAAATTTTGTTTAGCCTTGATTGATTAGTGGAAATGGAAAGATGTATTTTTATGAAGGGTTGTGATTCAAAAGATGCAAAACAATATGAATATTTCTAAGGAGGGAATAAAAATCAAAAAATTTAAAGTGTACATCTGAAGAAATAACTTACAATATTTCAAAAAATTTAAACAACCAAGAGCTTAAGATGATCAAGAAGAATTCAACTAATCTAAATAATGTTTTTTCTTAATAAAATCCTATATAATGCTATATTAACTTATGAAGCTTCAATATACTTTCTAAAATATTCCTAAGTTTCTTTTCCTAATAATTCTAAGTTTATAGAAAATATGAAGAGAAAGGGAAAAATATTATCCTAAGGCAAAGGCAAGCATAAAGATAAGCAATTTTGTCATCATAGGGATTTTTCCTTTTTTTTTTTTTAATAAAAAACATGATGCATACATAAAGAAAGATAAAAGGAAATGCAACTAAGTTAAAAAGAAAAACTAAACTAAAAAGCAATAAAAATAGATAGATACCCCCCCAACACCTGAGGTAAACATTGTCCTCAATATTTTAAGGACATATGAAAGAAGGGAAGGTGAAGAAATACTTACTTGGGATGAGAGGTTGGATCTCTGAGTGTAATTGATGACACTACTCCAATTGGGTCCCCAGTCATGTAGTGCTTTAGCCTTTGACTGTTGACCTTGAATTCTCCTTTTGCTTCGCTCCAAATAATGATGGCTCCGTATGGGTATACCTTATGAACTTGATATGGGCCCGTCCATCTTGACTTTAGTTTCCCTGGAAAAAGCTTTAAATGAGAATTGTAAAGTAGCACCATATCTCCTTCTTTAAACTCTTTCCTTATGATATGCGCATCGTGCCATTTCTTTGTCCTTTCCTTATATAGCTTAACACTTTCATATGCTTCATATCGGAGTTCATCAAGCTCTTGTAACTGTAGCTTTCACTTTTCACCAGCATTTACCAAATCGTAATTGAGAGCCTTAATTGCCCAATATGCCTTGTGTTCAAGTTCCACCGGCAAAAGACACGGCTTCCCATACACCAAACGGAAGGGAGTGGTTTCGATGGGTGTTTTGAAAGCGGTGCATTAAGACCACAAAGCATCGCTCAACTTTATTGACCAATCTTTCCTTGAACATGTGACCGTCTTTTCCAAGATCCATTTTATTTCCCGGTTTGATACTTCCACTTGCCCGCTTGTTTGAGGATGATATCTGGTGCCCGTTTTATGATGGACTCCATACTTTTTAATAAAGCCTCAAATTGGCGGTGTGAAAAATGTGAACCACCATCGCTTATAACAACTTTCGGGACTCCGAACCTTGGAAAAATGATGTTCTTGAAGAGCTTCATGACGACCTTCGAGTTGTTTGTTGGAGATGTAATGGCTTCAACCCATTTTGAGACATAATCCACCGCTACTAAAATATAATTGCTATTGTAAGATGTTGGAAATGGCCCCATGAAATCTATACCCCAAACGTCGAAGATCTCAACCTCTAAAATATTATTAAGAGGCATTTCGTTCCTCCTTGAAATATTGTCGGTTCGTTGGCAACGATCACAAGTAACAACAAAATTTCGAGAATCTTTAAACATTGTGGGCCAATAAAAATCTGATTTAAGAACCTTGGCGACAATTTTGGCTGTGCTTGCATGACCGCCATAAGGAGAGTAGTGACAATGATGAAGAATGTTATTAACCTCTTCATTAGGTACACACCTCCTAATGATTCCATCTGCGCATTGTTTGAAGAGGAGCGGGTCTTCCCAAAAATAGTGTTTAATTTCCGATAAGAATTTCTTCTTTTATTGATAACTTATTTCCGGAGGAAGAATCCTACATGCTAAGTAATTTACAATGTCCTCAAACCAAGGGGTTTTGACATTGCTTATAGAAAGAAGATGGTCGTCCGGAAATGAATCATCAATAGGAAGTTCTTCTTCATTGGAAATTTCCAAATTTTTGGGAAGATGGGATAAATGATCCGCAACTCTCCGTCCCCTTCTTGTCACGGATCTCCAAATCAAATTATTGGAGAAGAAGGATCCATCTAATTAATCTTGGTTTGGCATCCTTCTTTGCCAATAAATATCTTATCGCAGCATGATCCGTGTATACTATTACTTTTGATCCCACCAAATATGACCGGAACTTGTCTATTGCAAATACCACAACCAATAATTCTTTGTCTGTGGTGGCGTAATTCACTTGTGATTCATCCAATGTTCGGCTAGCATAGAATATAGCATGAGTTTTCTTGTCTTTTCGCTGTCCCAAAACTGCTCCTACCGCATAGTCACTTGCATCGCATATTATTTCGAAAGGGAGGTCCCAATCGGGTGGTTGCACGATAGGAGCAGACACCAATGCTTCCTTTAACCTGTTGAAAGCTTCAAGACAAAGTCTATCGAACACAAATGGAGCATCTTTCATTAGTAGATTAGTCAAAGGTTTAGAAATTTTTGAAAAATCTTTTATAAATCACCGATAAAAAAAGCTTCTTATCCCTTTAACAATAGTTGGCGGAGGTAAATTTTCAATGATTTCAACCTTCGCCCTATCTACTTCTATCCCTTCTTCGGACACCATGTGCCCTAATACTATCCCCTCATTGACCATACAATGAAATTTTTCCCAATTAAGAACAAGGTTGACTTCTTCGCAACGTTGTAAAACTTTGGATACATTTTGCAAACATTCATCAAAGGAGTAACCGTAAATAGAAAAGTCATCCATAAAAACTTCCATTATATTTTCTATAAAATCAGAAAATATGGCAGTCATACAACATTCATTGAAAGGTGACAGGAGCATTACAAAGTCCAAAAGGCATTCTCCTATATGCGAAAGTGCCATAAGGACAAGTAAAAGTTGTTTTTTCTTAGTCACTTGGATGGATAGTCCAAGTAACAAAAATGAGAATGTTTTGCCAACCTTTATAACATTTGGTCTATAAAGGGAGGGGAAAATGATCTTTTCGGGTGGCCTTATTTAACTTTCTATAATCTATGCACATACGCCAACCCGTGACGGTCCTAGTTGGGATTAATTCATCCTTATCGTTCCGAATGACCGTCATACCTCCCTTCTTAGGGACAACTTATACGGGACTAACCCATTTACTATCCAAAATTAGATGGATAATGCCCGTGTCAAGAAACATAAGGACTTCCTTTTTAACCACCTCTTTTATGTTAGGATTGAGCCTTCTTTGGTGCTCAATGGAGGGTTTATGATCTTCCTCTAGGTCAATCCTATGCATGCAAATCTTAGGATGAATCCCTTTTAAATCATCAATTGTATACTCTATGGCTTTTTGGTGCAATCTAAGTTCCCTTAATAACTTTTCAGTTTCAAGCGGACATAATTTTGCATTTACAATCACCGGATAAGTATAATTTGGTCCAAGAAATTCATACCTTAGATTAGGAGGAAGAGGCTTTAATTCAACTTGAGGCACCTTAATTACCTCTTTTTCATCTTTGTTGGATGGCTCCGCCTTAGTCTCCAACTTTTCAAATTTAGTGTCGCCACTAAACTTCGCTGCATGATTAGCATCTAAAAACATAGTATAATTTTTAATGTCATCATCATCTACATCATGCAATGTTCTCTTCCAATCTATAAGACTTTTTTCTAGCGGGTCTTTAGATTGGGGATTTTCTAGCTCCTTGCTAATTGATTCTAGCATGTTAATATCCAAGCAAGAGTTCTCAAGATTAGGACTTTTCATAAATTTGGACAAATTAAATTTCACCTTATCATTCCCTACATTTAATGATAGGTTACCATTTTTAACATCAATTATTGCCCCGGCGGTGGCAAGAAATGGTCTACCTAGAATTACGGGAATGTGATTGTCCTCTTCCATCTCAAGAACTACAAAGTCGACCGGGATGATCAATTTCCCGATTTGACAAGGAACATCTTTCATAATACCCACCAGGTATTTAATGGAACGGTCCGCTAATTGTAAAGATATGGTGGTAGGTTTTAATCCCCCATACCAATTCTTTTAATAACTGAAAGTGGAATGAGGCTTACACTTGCCCCGAGGTCTAACATGGCATTATCTACATCAAACTTACCTATGTTGCAAGGAATAGATAAAAGTGCCGGGATCTTTTAATTTTGGAGGTAATTTTCTTTGCAAAATGGCACTTACCTCTTCTGTTAATGCAACGGTCTCATACTCCTCTCGCTTTCTTTTGTTAGAAAGGATATCTCTTAAAAATTTAGCATAAGAAGACATTTGTTGCAAAGCATCGGTAAAAGGTACATTGATGTAAATAGATTTTAAAACTTCTAAAAATTTTGCAAATTGTTTGTCAAGCTTTGCCTTTACCAACCTTTGAGGGTATGGTATTGGTGGATCAAAACTTCTAGAAACTTTAGGGGATTACGTCCCCTTATTTACCTCTTCATTAGTCTCAACCATTGGTGTGGTTGGACTAATATTCTCATCAATAGGGTTGCTATTTTCCTTACGAGGAAAATCTACAAGTTCATTCCCGCTCCTAGTTATTACCGCATTAGCATGTTTATTAAGCATCTTGTTATGGGCTGCTAGATTATCAAACCAGCATTTAATAACTTGAAACATTCCCTAAATTCATTGTTAATCTTTTCTTGAGTGTTTTTATTTTCAACAACAAAGTCCATTAAAAGATCTAACTTGGATTTAGGGGGAGGGAAAACATTTGAATTAGTATTGAAATTCTTTGATGCAAATCCCAGAGGTTGTGTAGAAGGTTGTGGGTTTAAAACGTTGTTATTCTTATAGGAGAAGTTGGGGTGATTTCTCCATTCAGGATTGTATGTGTTTGAATACATACCCCCTTTCTGCCCATAAGAATTAACAAAATTTACTTGATCACTAGGAGTAGTATTAAGTAGATCACAACTTTCCGTACTATGTGAGTTAGTCCCACATAGTTCACAAACAACGTTAATGTTGTTTACAGGATTGACATTAAGATTTTCAAACTTTTTCAATATCATGTCAACTTTCGATGAAAAGAGAGTAACAGAGTCTATATTATACTTACCTAGAGTCCCTTGCGGTTTCTCCCTTTCATTCGACCATTGATAGTGGTTCAAAGCAATGTTTTCGATGAGATCGTATGCCTCTTCCATAGTTTTGTTCATTAGTGCCCCTCCATCAGCGGCATCTATGGTCTCTCTTGTCTTGAACGTGAGACCATTGTAGAAGGTGTGCACAATCAACCACTTTTCAACCCCGTGGTGGGGGCACATCCTTGAGAGCTCTTTGAAATGCTCCCAAGCGTCATACAATGACTCGCTTCCTATTTGGCAAAAGTTTGTAATCTTTGTACGGATTTGGGCGTTCTTGCTTGGTGGGAAGAAACGCCCGAGGAAAGCTTCTTGAACTTGGTCCCATGTTGTTACGGAATTCTGGGGGACCGAGTTGAGCCACTGTTTTTCCTTGTCCTTTAGAGAACATGGAAAAAAGGTGCATTCTAATTGCTTCCGATGTGGCACCTTGAATGCGGGTGGTGTCACAATATTCCAAAAATGTTTGGACATGAAGATGTGGATCCTCGAAAGCTGTTCCGCTATATTGGTTATTCATAACCATATGAAGTAGTTGCGGCTTTATTTCAAAGTTGACCGCATTAGCGTTCGGCACAACTATAGAAGATCTAGTTCCCGGGGTGCTCGGATTAACGAAGTCCATTAGGGTCCTAGGAGGTGTTGCGGGTTCTTCTTCCGCCATTTGTTGTTTTAAGACTTCTTTAAATCTTCTCAATCTTTCGTGAAAAGTTCTCTCGGGTTCTGGATCAAAATCTTCAAGGAAGGTCTGAGTTCTTTTCATAAACGTTGCAAAGATATCTTAAAAGAAGAGATCAAACGCAACAAATCTCAGAAGAACTATAAAAACAAAAAATAAAAAAAACAAAAGATAAGTAATAAAGACAAATATCAAAAAAAAAAAAACGTTGTCCCCGGTAACGGCGCCAAAAACTTGTTTGTCTCAAACCTAAGGGTTCTTTTAAGTACCGCAAGTGCATGGGCTATAATAGTATAGCTAATGCAAGTACTAGACGATCCCACAGAGACAGGGTTTAATTTTAAACAATAATTGTATTTACGAAGAAATAGAAATGAGATTGGGAGAAATATGGTTTGGTTTGCGAAATATCAAAAAACATACACTAAATACATAAATTGAAATTTTATAATATGGAAGCATTCTCGGGATTGGAATTCATATAGTCATTTATTCATCAATTATTCATGCCTTTGAAAATAGAAGTGCTCATCAAAATCAAGGATGGTACATTAAGCCTATGCTACTTCTCACGATCAAGCAAGTAGCGTTTGTATCCTTCACTAATTATGCCCTATCTCTCGATGACCCATAATTTGTAAGGATCCATTAATGTTCATAAATCTACGTACTTTCCATTCAAGGAACATCCCTAGGCCGTTGAACTACTCTCGTGATTAGTGAAACCTAGTTCCTTCATATGGTTACGTTAATCGAGATTCTCCGCTAGGTACTACTCTCGATTAACTAGAATAATACAAATTGGACGTCTCCAAAATGTAAGTCATTTAGAGTTTGATATGAAGAGAATTGTTAAGATGAAGAGAGGATGGCATGATTTATACGAATGATAAATAAATATGTTGAGTTTCCAACCCCAAAAATTAGGGGAATTACTCACAACTCATGATTAAAACAAACATAAGCAATTAATATAAAGTTAGGGAAAAGAAGGACTTATGATTGTAGAAATGTAGAAGATGAAAGTAAACTTCGGAAATTGTATTGCTTCTTCCTTCCAAAATATCTTCAAGAACAATATTGAATCTTTGAATATTTGGAAAGTAATAATGCTAGAGTAATTCTATGTGTTTTCAGATGTAAATCAGAAGTTTTTCGATCCTAAAAACTGATACAAAGGGGCCTTTAAATACGCAATATAAGCTAGGGATGCAACTCTACAAAAAGTTGTCTTCAAAAAGTGTCTTTATGAATCTGGAATAGCAAGTGCACGGCCGTGCGTTATGACTTACACGGCCGTGCAAGCCTTGGCACCAAATTTCCTTTTGAACTGGCTTGAATGCACTGTCGCTCCACATTTTGCTATACGACCGCTCCAGATTTGAAGACACGACCGCTCCAATGACTTTGGGCCATTTTGGCTTGACAGGAGGCAATTGCACGGCCGCTCTTATATATAGAGCACGACCGCTCAAGCTGAGATTAGGCCTAGATGATCATTTTGAAGATGTCCCTTCCTTAGTTTTGATCCTTAAGCTCCTTATACTCATAAAAAATGAATCTAAAACCTGTATAAATACACAAAGTACCTGCCAAGCGTAAAATCGAAGATATAAAAATAAAAGAAGCTAATTTTCACTTAATGATACTAAAATTAGAGGCAAATGATACAATAATAATGCTATAAATGACTATAGAATAGCCATTTATCAGTACTCTGTAAAGCTTTCATTAGCACCTTCACTGGAATAGCCCTGTCATGGTTTCGAGAACATAAGAAAGGGAGCATTGACAAATGGAAAATCATGAGGAGAAGGTTCCTTGATCTTTTCATAACAGCAGGCAATCAAAAAAAGAGGTTGACCGACATAGCTAATATTGAGCAAGGGTAGACAGAATCCACTCCAAGTTATAACAATTGATTCAGAGCTATGGCCGATCAGATCGAGGAATGTTTGACTGATCGAGAAGTGATCATTTGTTTTAATTCAGGTTTACTCTCTAGTAAAATATTATATAAGCTCTCAGCGAGAGAGCCAAAAACAAAGTCTGATATTTACAACTAGGCTTATGCCATAGCTATGGCTGAAGAGAAGAGTAAGAAGAGATTAGACAGAGTCGAAATGACTCAGGCTGGTCAAAACTATACTTCTAATAGAGGTAGCCACAAAGGGAAAAATAGTACCCGGGCTACAAAAAAAGTCGAGGTCTTCACCCCCTCATGAAGCCCATCACAGAGATCATGCAACTGGTCGACCTACTTGATCCTAGACCACTCAGTGGAAAATCAAAACATGTCTAAGGCAACTCCAAGTATTGTACCTTTTACAAAGATCATGGACACGAGACAAAAGATTGTATCTCTCTGAAGAGAATGATTCAAAGGTGGGTAGACGAGGGGAAGCTCGACCATTATGTTATGAGGAAAGGTAACAAACGGGGAAGAAATGACGATCAAAGAGAAGAGAGAGAAGACCGACCTCCCCTTGCAAAGCTCCATGTTATCGAAGAAGAAGTTGTCTCTATAAAAATTGAAAGATCAAATACATGAGCTGAGTAAAGTCTACCATATCCCAGCATGGGTCCACAAAGAGGAAGAGGTTATCAGCTTCTCTCCTAACGAGTTGGCTGGAAGTCGAGCTGCTAGGAACAACCCTTAGAAGTCAAAGGAAGAATTGATCATTGTGAATCTGAAAGGCTGCTCATCGAATCAGGGGCCTCGAAAAATATCCTATTTTACTCGATATTCAGAGATGAATTTGAAGGACAGCATACTGGTCCCATTTTCTGGTTGGCTGGAAGGCTTCACCAATCATAAAGTTAATGCCATGGGAACGATTGACCTGTTACTTGAAATTGACAAATATCCCTACCGAGTAGAAGCCATGGTAACATGTGTTGTTATGGACCTTGAAAATTACTACCATGCTATCATTGGCATTCCAAGCCAAGGGAAACTTGGGTTGGTCGCCTCTTTCCCCCACGTTCCCCACCCCGGCTAGAATTGGATGCGTGAGAGGAGCCTATGATGGTTGATCTAACTACAACTACCAACACTTCGGAAGTGGAAATAGAATTAGAACCTATGGTAGACAAAGGAAAAGTGAAGTGGATCAACAACACCAAGGGGTTTGGATCCATCACTCCTTACGACGGTGGTTAGCAACATCTAGTCCATCACACGTCGATCAGGACATAAACAGTTGAAAACTCAAACGCCACAACTATGCCCGACCCCGATATAGCCTTGAAGCTCGTCGTCGGGCAAATCTCGGGGAACACACATGACATATGTCCGGATGACGAAACCAGAATGAGCTGATCGAAATGGAAAATTTGGACCTAAATAGAAATGATAAAAGAAGGATCTGAGAGATCATTATTGAAACACTACAATTCAGAGACGGACCAAAAATGGAGTCTGTTGATCAATTTAAAGATATAGAGATCAATCTCGACTACCAGAGTAGAGGATAAAAATTAAAGGATAGCTCTCCCAGAAGAAAGAGAGAAGATCATTGCATTACTTAGAAATAGTGTTGATGTCTTTGTTTGGAAATTCGAGACATGAGAGGAATAAAGGAAGAGGTGGTTGTCCATAAGTTGGACGTCGACCCATCTGCTAAACCTATCATACAGACTAGAAGAATCTATGCCAGTGACAAAGAAGATGCAATCAAAGAGAAAGTTCAGAAACTGCTAAGGGTCGGATTCATAAAAAAGGCGACCTATCTTGTTTGGCTAGCCAAATGGGAAGTGGTGTATGTGTGTGGACTTCACAGATCTTTTTTTTTTTGGTAAAAAGAGACGGTACTCCCTAGATTTTATTAATAACGAAAAATAAAATTACAAACATGGTGGGGTACATGACAACCTCAACCACCAGAAGAAAACTAGGGGGAGTTCTTACACAACCTGTAAGATCCTCTACAATAAGGGGGAGGGAGCTAAAAAATAAAAGATACATCAATAAATAATAAAAAACCTACGGCCTAATATTAGGGTACGAAATTCTATCAAATAAAAGAAGACTCTGGCACGGCTTGGGGCAAGACTCCAAAGAACGAAACTCAAAATCAGCTTGCTCAGTTGCCTAGATATTAGCAAGAAAATCAGCCACTTTATTACCTTCCCTATAAACATGAGTTACCTTAATAGACACCTCCTCCATGAATCTGAAAATGGCTTGGATGAAGTACCAAATCTCCCAAGGAATATTGCATTTTCGAAGCAAGATAAGCGACAACACTTCAGAATCCACCTCAAGCCAAAGAGAATTATAACCCATCAACCTAGCGTGAGAAATCCCATCAAGAGCATCCCTAGCTTCAGCAACCATGTTAGTAGCATTACCATAAAAATGACAAAAAGCAAAATTAAAAGACCTATCATGCTTACGCAAAATACCACCACCCGAAGCAATGCCCGGATTTCCACGAGAAGCACCATCCGAATTAATCTTCACTTGTCCCACAATAGGAGGAATCCAATACACAAGCTTGACATGAGCAATAGACGGAGCAGCCATAATAATATTAAAAAATAAAGCAATATTTACCTCCGAAGGAAGAACAGGAAAGGATAGCTTGTGAGCCCGAAGAATATCACTGATTTGGAACTAAATATTATTACGGACCTTTTCCCAACTAGGGGTTCCTCCATCAAACCAACACTTGTTTCTATGCTTCCAAAGCTCCCAACAGATAAAACTCTGAAGAATATCTCCCAACCATAAAATAGCCCGACTAAGCTTAGAATTTTTACAAGCATGCCAAGCAATCATCCTTTGCATGAGAGTTGAACCCGAGATTTGGAAACCAATCAATATCACCGAAATGATTCTTTCTTTCTTTCACCTAATTACTTGATCACGAGATATAAAATCCCTATCTCTTCTTTGTTAATAATTACTAGTGGCGACATGCTCAACTTATAATCCTAACCAATACCAAAACCTAGCCGACACGGTCAAGATTCAAAGTATTAATTGATGGAAGTTTTAAGAGATTAAGATCAAGAAATTAATCTATTACTATTTCAAATAGAATTAAAGCCAATTTTACTTTAATCACCATTCAAGATGACACATACATGAATAACGAAGGTGCTACAATGACAACCCTAGCCCGACACGATAAAAGGGAGATCTAGCAATAATCAATCAAAAGGATTAAGAGATCCCATCAAGAGCATCCCTAGTTGGGAAACAAGTGCACTAGTTTTATTAAAAGGAAATCTTCCTTTTATTAAAATGCCTAGCAAGTGCACTAGTTTATCAATGTAGAAGTATGCACAATGTAAGGATCGAATCCACATGGACTCGTGTGAAACAAGTGTGTTTTATTAGTGTAACTAGTAACCAAGGTGTTTTTGATGTGCGGATTGCAACCCTAATATCTATATCTTGTTTATACCTTCTTGGTCTGTCGGTATAAAGAGATTGATCAATTTCTCAAAAACCCTAGAAAAAGATTTGAATTAAGAAGTAAAATTGCAATTAGGGAAATTAAAAAGAAAGTACCAAACCTCAATTGATGTTCAAGCCGGTTCAAAGATTACAATCCAAAACAATGGAGTTAGGCTTCCATGAAAATCAAAAACTTCAATCATTAGGAAAAATAAAATAAAAGTCTAACTCTAAAACAGAAGTTGAAAGGAGTATATGTACTCCTCCCTTCTAAAACCTAAACTTAAAATCCTAAAATAAAAAGGAAAACTAAATTAAAATAACAAAGCCCGGTCAACTGCCTATTGCCTCGATCAAAGTGCTTCTTGGTCAACCTGCCCACTTGATTTCACATTTTCACGTGAAGCTTGCACAGTCAATTAGTTCTTTATCTTCACTTTTAACTTGAGTCATCCTATTTTCCCAATTCTTCTTCTGGTCACCGAACTTTCTCCAACTGCAGATTGATCCCTGAACTTCACATATTTTCAGTTTTATCCTCAGCACAGCATTAGTAAGCTTTCGCAGGAAAATCATAAACTCACTAAAAATAGTCTCAAAATACAATGATTTTCCTACCAACTCACCAATCCAACATCTGCTCAAAATTACATCATAACTAGTCTAGATTACATCAAAATAAGGATAAAATGTCTAGAAAATTAGGAAATTACATATAATGAAATCCACCACATCAAATTCCCCCACGCTTAGACCATTACTCGTCCCTGAGTAATATCCTAGCCCCACTCTAAATCGCCGATCTAAACAGATAGCATGGGAGGAATATGATCCCTAATCTCCTCTAATCCACCAATCCAAATCAACGAAAGATAGTAGCCATCAGAGCAATTAGAGACTCAGTCTCCTTATAACACCAAAATATAACAATGAAAATAATGACCTTAGTTTGATACCAACTCCCGTGATAAAACGGTATCCAAACTAAGGTCCACACAAATAAAAGCCAAGGGGAACTAAATATGTCCTATGTTTCCCCCACGCTTGGCTCACACTACATACACCCTCATAAAAAAAATTTGCTAAGGTAGTGATCCTTAAGCAAAAATTTACCTCGTGAATAGCACCAACACCTCTTATAACTCCGAAGATGAACGAGGGTTTCTGTCCTATGCACCACTATCCGAACCTCCTACTCCATAGTGATCCTACCCAACACTCCAAAACCTCCCTTATGTCTCCAACTCCGGTGATATAAAAGATATTAAATAATTCACAGCCTCACCTTTTGCCTAGGTGCCATTTCCGGTTTTCACCTAGCCTCTCATTTTTTCATTTTTTTTACACACACTCTCCTTTTGCCTAAGTGCCCTCTCGGGTTTTCACTTAGCCTCTCTTTTTTTTTAAAGAAGAAAATAGCCATATATACAAACAACAGCATGTACCCCACCCCCTCACTAAACCACGCATAGTCCCATATGCATCACAAAAGTACAAAACAAATAACAAAGGGGTAGAGGTACCTTCCGGAACTACTACGGCAGCCGAAAATGATGGTCCCATGGACCCTGCTGGCTAGAGCTGCTCCTCGGATATGGCCACCTCTGCCATCTCCCGTCGTCATGCTGTGGTGCCATACGCACCAAATAGTCATGGAGCTGCTCCTTACGATCCATAGTGGTAGCAAACTGAGCGTCCGTGTGGGCACGCGAGGAGGGAAAACAAGAATCCATATGGGTAATCAAATGCTCCATGTCATAGCCACCTTCGCTCGCCGACCCAGACCTAGCACCCTCAACATCCTCCATGTAGTAATCATCATTATCATCCTCTTCCTCTTCCTCTTCCTCCTCATCTTCATATTCAGCTTCTTCCTCAACTTCCTCCATGACAACTCTAACACTCATCCCCCTCACTTCCCTCTTATTGTTCTCAAGGGAAGCTCGTAAGATAGGCCTAATCACTTTCACCTTTTCACCCCCATAGTTCCATTGCACCCCCGCGGCTTTGACTAACGCGGTGACAAGCGCTGGGTATGGAAATCCATTTCTTTTACTTTCCCCCGCGTCTTGCATATGATCAGAAATAATATGCCCCAATGAAATTTTTCCCACGAAAATAATCAAATGGATTAGCAACACATGACTCCAAGGAACTTTCAAATGCTGAGATGTGGGAAAGAACTTAGAGCACACAAACTTGTTGACCCCTTTCGCCACGATGTTAAACTAAGTTTCGCTCACGTACTTAGGTGACCCATTCGGCTTGTTAATCCATTGGAGTTGGTTACCTTACAATGTCCTCATCACATCATTGAAATAAATCCGCCAATCACCATTTAACGCTTTCACAAACTCACATTCCTCTTCTTTGATCCTCGGGAGCCCATAAAATCTGTTTATGTCATCACTACTGAATTTTATAGTCTTTCCCCTCAAATAAGAATACCCTCGGTTCCAGGGCCGGGATTGGACTTCAAAAGCCGGTTAAGCAGGTCCTCGTCAAATGCTCGACGCAGAACATGGCGACCAAGCCTCAACTTTGGGCCCTTACGGACCTGCACATTTATCCCGTTCAAGACAGAGACTTGGCCAAAGTCATCGACCAGCTTCTCGGCCTCCTCATAAGTCATGCTGGGGGAGAGATGTCAGAGGTGGAAGAAGATAGACATGCACATTTATCCCGTTCAAGAGTACTTTTCTTAGACCTACCTCTCTTTTGGCTGGCCAAACCTTGCTCGGCTCTATTGTCCTCGGCATCCTCTATGCCAACCTAAATTAAGGCATCCCTAGCTTCTTTGGGCATCCCGGTATCCACAAGATCCTTGACCCCAGTACCATGGCCGATCTAGCCTTCTTTAGTATCTTCCCAGACCCCACCGGCCAGTTTCAAAGGTAGCGCAGTGGCCTCCTTAGTTGACAAGACCTCCTGATAGGCGGTCACATTAGTGTGGCGTTTGGTCCTAGCCGAGGACTTGGACTCCTGTCTCTTTCCCTTCACTAACATGTGGGGGTCAAAGATTTCCTCTTCCATTTTTCTCTCTTGCTCGGGAGTGAGATCTACAAGCAATGCAAGAAAAAATATTAAAACAGGCATAAAAACAAGAATTGTTAATAAAAGTTATACAAATAATTGAGATAGTTAAAGCCAGGGATGTCATTGGTTTTTGTGCACCTCCCTTCATATAGCCAACATATCTCACATTCGTCATAAACGACCAAGCCGCGATGAACGATCCAGTCAGGATATCAATTTCCCCTCATAATGGGAGTCATGGGCATTAACCCGTCAAGAGACCCAGGTATTATGCTTGCCTGGATGTAATAGTGGTAATCGGCCTCAAGACATGACCAACAGAGGGTCCCTACCCCGACAAACCGTTCTAGCCTCCAACAAGTCGATCACTCCACTCCGGCCTCCACACCACCTCAGGCACTAATGGGGTCCTAAGGGGAGCAACAAATTCCCATCCTTGCTTACTCTCCACACTTATGAAAAGGTAATTCCAACCTGAGACCTTGTTGGACACAGGGTAAATAATTTTAGGACGTTGGGGATCACTTCTAATGATGATCACATTCGTCGACTCGTTATAGGACACGTATGTTTTTTTGTAGAAGGCAGAGACTGGCAGGGCACAAAACCTAGATTGCGACACAAGACAATGAAGCCGGTTAAGTATCTCACTACATTAGCCCCTATCATGGCCAACACAGCCTGCATGTCCTCCAAATACTCCTATATGAACGAATCTAGGGGAAGTCAGAGGCCCAATTGGAACTGTTTATAATAAAAGGAAACGTAGGTTAATCTATAAAAGAACGCTCTTTGGGCATCCTCGTCATCCAAGGGTACAACCGGGGAATAAGTCAACCAGTATTCACTCCTTGTATTTTTTAGTTGTCATATAGGTCCATGATTATAGGCTCTCTAGCCTTTACTTGCCTCCCCCTAGGAGTGCTCGGTCTCCCTTTCTGGGTTACGCCCCTTTGGGATCGGCCTCGATCACCTCTATAACGAGCACTAGCTTGTGCTCCTTCATCAAACACATTTACATTTTTGCCTGATGTAGAAGTCCTGGCATCAGGACAGGCTGTTGGTGGATTGGTCCTTCCTCCGCCCATATTTGCACAAGAAACAACGGGATCAGTACTGGAAAGTGAAAGTGATGACGACGACGAGGGGGCATCCTTTTTCCCCATCTCATCTTCATAAGTCGAGGAAGAGCCCTTATTGAGGAATTTGGTCCCAATTCATGTTAAACAATCCAAGATAATACAGAGTACCCACGTACACAACATAATTATGAACACGCAATCAAAGCAATAAAGAACATAAGATAATTGTTTACCCAATTCACCAATTAATTAGCTATGTTTGGGGGCACTGCCAAGGCAAGATCTTGCACTATAATATATCAAATATGAGATACAACAAGTTTGGGAGCGGAAAATTGCTTATAAAGGTACCACGTAATAGTCCTAAACCCTAGACAATAAGGAAATCCTGAAATTAGATTTTTGTCCCAACCCAGCCGAGCTCAACCGTGCTAATTATAAAGCACGACCGTGCTAGGAAAAAAACCAAAAAATACTTCTCTAGTGAAATGAGCGTTTCCTTTATAAAGCACGATTGTGTGTCACTTGAGAATAACACTAGTCCCTGAAAACCCCCAAAACCCTTACACACTTGCCGTGTCAACCCGTTTTGGTTCCTCTTTGATATTTTCCTCCTTATTAATAAACCAATTACATTGGTTGGACTCTATCCCAACAATCTCTCAGTTGAAGCTATACATAGCTTCAACTTGTCAAGGTTTACAACCTTTGTCAACATGTCAGCCGTGTTCTCCGATCCTTGAATCTTCTCAAGCTTTAGATCTTCTGCTTCAAGAGGTACCTGATGTAATGAAACCTCAGTTCAATGTGCTTCATCCAATAATGAAACACTGAATTTTTTGCAAGATGAATAACACTAAGACTGTCACTATAGAGCACATTATCAATATGACCATTCCCAAGTTCACTCAAGAAACTCTGCAACTATACCATCTCCTTCTCTCCATAGTTACTACAACATATTCTGATTCAGCAGTCGACTGTGCCATGACCTTTTGGAACTTAGAAGCCTAGGAAATTACTGTACCACCCAATGTGAACACATAACCCGTAGTACTTTTCCTGCTAATAAGATCACTTGATGCCAAATCCACATCCACATAACCCGTAGTACCCCTAAAGTACCTTAGGATCCATTTAACCACTTCCCAATGTTGCTTCCCTAGATTACCCATAAATCAACTTACTACTCCCACGACATAAGCTATATCTGGCCTTGTACACACCATATCATACATTAAACTTCCCACTGCCAAAGCATATGGAGTATTCTCCATATGAGCACGCTCCTCCTTGTCCCTAGGCGATTCCTTGTTATATAGCTTAAAGTGGCTACCCAACAGTGTACTCGTTGGCTTTGCTCCCTCCATGCTGAATCTCCCAAACACCTTCTTGACATATTCAGCCTGCGAAAAAAAATTCCCTGCCTTCCTATCCCAGACAATACGCATACTCAAAATCTGATTGGCCTCTCCCAAATCCTTCATCTCAAAGCGTTCTGACAATTTTCCCTTCAATTTGTTTACCTCTCTATCACTAGAGCCCACTATTAACATGTCGTCCATATATAAAAGTAAGATTATGTACCCGTTGTCAAACCTTTTGATGTAGCAACAATGATCTGCCTTGCATCTAACAAATTGAATGTTATGCATGAATCCATCAAACTTCTTGTACCACTGTCGAGGAGCTTGTTTCAGGCCATACAAGCTCACTCTTCTTCAATCTGCAAACCAACTCTTCACTACCCTTAGACAACTAACCATGTTGTTGTACCATGTAAATTATCTCCTCCAAATCTCCAGGAAGAAAGGTCGTCTTTACAGCCATCTGCTCCAAAAGAAAGTTCTCTGCAGCTACTAAACCCATAACCATTTTGATAGTAGTCATCTTCACAACCAGAGTGATGACCTCTGTGTAGTCAACTCCATACTGCTGTTCAAAGCCCTTTACAACCAACCTTACCTTGTAATGAATGTTTCCATTTGCTTCCTCCTTGATCCTTTAAACCCACTTATTATGCAATGCCTGTTTCCCCTCAGGAAGCTTTACCAACTCCCAAGTATCATTGGCTATCAATGAGTCCATCTCATCATCCATTGTAGCTTTCCACTTGTCCCTAAGCTCACTACGACTAGCCTCCGCATAACTTTCTAGTTCACCACTATCTATTAACAAGAAATAGAAATTTGAAGGAGAATACCTATCATGCGACCCACGTAATCTTGTGGATCCACACAGCGGAACCGGTCCTGGACTACATTTTTCATCCTTAATAACCCCCTAATTTTGCTCAACATGAACCTCATTATTCTGACTCGAGCCAGGAATATCCTCTAGCTCAACAGTTTCGGGTTACGACTAATCCCATCATATGCACTTACCCTATTCCTGTCTTTATACAAAAGTTTCTCATTAAATATGACATCTCGACTACGAATAACTTTCTGATTCTATTCATCCCAAAATCTGTACCCGAAATTATCCCCACCATACCCAATGGACATCCTTTAAAGACTTAGCATCCAATTTAGTTCTCGCCGCAAAGTTAACATGAAGATATGCAACGTAACCAAATATGCAAAGAAAAAGAGAGATTTATCTGCTTACCACTCCACGTCTCCTCTAGAATTCCATTCCCCAGCGGGAATCAAGAAAGCCTCTTTGTTGACTGCATCTGCCAAAACATCTTCGCGAGTCCACTCTTCAATCTCATAGCCCTGACTCATTTAATCAATGTTCTTTTCATCCTCTCTGCAACCTCGTTATGTTGTGGTGTCCCACTTGGGGTTTTCACCATGCGAATACCATTTACAATACAATATTCCTTCAACCATTCGAGCTCATACTCCCCACCGTTATTGGACCTCAAGTTTTTGACCTTGAGTCCGGTCTCTGTCTCCACCAAGGCCCTCCACTTCTTAAACACCTCGAATTCCTCATATTTATGTTTCAAGAAATACACCCATGCCTTCCCTGTAGAGTCATCAATAAAGCTCATGTAATATGCTGCACTACCCAGAGATGTAACTGGTGATGGCCACCAAAAATCCGTGTGAACCAACTCCAACTTCTGTTCCCTCAAAGCCTACCCTTCCTTGAGTAATTATTCCTCGATTGATTTCCAAGACACAGTCCTCTCATATACCCATGTTCACTGTCTTCAAGCCCGATAGTCTTCCCTTCGAACAGAGTACCCTTATCCATTTTTCACTCATTTGACCCAATCAACAATGCCACAAATCCGTATCACTCGCAAGAGAAATACAATCGTTGGTGTTGCTAGCCATAAATAATGTACCCTCCTTATTACCTCGAGCCACCTCCTCGGTCCCTTTAGTAGTTCATGCAGCCAAAGGTCACTTCATAATCTTCTTCATCTAGCTGCCTAACTGATAATAGGTTCTTTTTCAAATCAGGAATATTTCTTACCCTATATAGTTGCAAAAGCCAAACCGCTTGATATTTCAATTCTGACATCTCCCTTCCCCTTGATTTTTAAAGTTTCCCAATCCTTCAGATATTCCTTTCCGAAATCCCTGAAGTATAGTTATCCATCTCCTCTGTGCGTCCTCATGAATGGAATGATGCCCCTGAATCTAACACCCATGATTCTAGTGAATTACTAACACTAGGAACCAGTGCATCCTCTATATCCTCGGTAACAATATTCACTGCCTTATTCCCCATCAAGGGACAATTCTTTTTGAAGTGCCCGATCTCCCCACATTTATAGCACTTTATCGGATCTTGATTCCCCTTGGACTTTTCCTTTGATTTAGACCCACCACCGACTACGTTCTTACCCAGTTCTGATTTACACCTACTGTTTGCACTCGGCTTTCCCCTGCTAGTTGTAGCTAAAGCCGCTCCTGAATTAGAGACAACGGTCAATTTTTTATGAAGATTTTCCTCGCCAATAAGCAATTCCTTGACATTATCACTATTCAATTTGTTCTTCCCTACTGCAGTACTTAACGCAATAATCATTCCACTCCAGCTCTCTAGCAAAGAACCCAACAGTATTATTGCTTGGAATTCATCCTCAAAAGTAATCTGCACCACACTCAATGAGTCAAAAATGTCTTGATAATAATCGATGTGGTCTGATATTGATGCCCCTTCTGCCATCTTCAAGTTGAATAACTTCTGCACCAAATCAACCTTGTCGGCTGCTGATGGCTTCTCATACTTCTCAGACAGAAAATCAATAATCTCCTTGGTGGTCTTCATCTTCTTGGTTTTCTTAGCAATAATCTTTACCAGAGTCGACCTAAGAATGAACACCAATGGTTTTTTATCCAAAACCTCCCAATCATCCTGCTTAGTGCTTTCAGGCTTTACTCCTTTTAGAGGCTTATAGAGATCCTTACTGTATACACAATCCTCTATTTGCATCCGCCAGAAACCATAATCCGATCCATCGAGCATATCAACCTTCTGTTTGTCATTGCCCATCTTGATTGCTAAAACCCAAGGACCTTAGAACCGAAGCTATCATACCAGTTGTTGGGCAATTTGGTCCCATTTCATGTTAAGTAATCCAAGATAATACAGAGCACTCACGCACACAACAGAAATATGAACACGCAATCAAATTAATAAAGAACACTAGAGAATTGTTTACCTAGTTTACTAATTAATTGGCTACGTCTAGGGCACTGCCAAGCCATGATCTTGCACTATAATATGTCAAATTAATATAACAAGTTTAGGGGCAAAACATTGCTTATATAGGCACCCCAAAATAGTACTAAACCCTAGGCAATAAAAAAATCCCAAAATTAGATTTTTGGCCCAGCCTAGTTGAGCACGACCGTGCTAGGCAAAAAACCAAAAACCACTTCTCCGGTGACACGAATGTATCCTTTATAAAGCACGACCGTGTCAGTAGAAAATAACAACAAAGTCCTTGGAAACCCCCAAAACTTTAACACACTTGCCATGTCAACCCATTTTGGTTCCTCTTTGATACTCTCCTCATTAATCAGCCTAGTACCTTGGTTGGATTCTATCCCAACAGCCCTCACCTAACATTGGCCGCTCAAGTTCACATCTGCCCCTTCCCAAATTCTGTCATAAAGCATAGGCTACTTGGCTCAAGTTCTCATGGAAAAGACCTCCTCATCGGTTTTGACATCCTTCATAAGTTACCTAACTTAAGATGGACACAAAATAGTCTTTGTTACAAAAGCTTTTTAAATCCCTAGAGCCCAGTTTCATACCTATTCGTGGCATCTACCAATACCATTGTGTCACTAAAACACCAGCTTATCCAAACCTCATGCGCTTCTTCCCATATTGAGTTTCTCTCCAAGAATCCATCACCTATATGGCTAAACCCTTCCTTCTTTGTTTCCTTGCCCTTTAAGTAAAATGAAGATGTGAATCCTACCAAGGATAGACATCCTAGTATGAACCTAGATCATTACCAACTTGCCCTCCAAGAGTGCACTGAACTTATTGGTCAAGGTGTTATCGAGCCCACACAATCTCCATGGGCATTTGAAGCTTTCTATGTCAACAAGCGTAGTGAACAAGTTCGAGGAAAATTGAGATTGGTTATTAATTATCAACCATTAAATCATTTTTTGGCAGATGATAAATTTCCTCTTCCACAGAAAAAAATCTTATTCCATTCTCTTTCTGATGCAAAAGTTCTATTCAAGTTTGATCTCAAGTCAGGATTTTGGCAATTAGGAATCACTCCTGAAGACAGACCGAAGATGGCCTTCTGCATACCTGATCATCACTACCAGTGGAAAGTCATGCCGTTTGGTTTAAAAAATGCACCCTCTACTTTTCAAAAGGCAATGGTAACCATTTTTTAACCTATACTTTCTAATGCTCTGGTTTATATTTATGATATCTTGTTGTTCTCTGCTGATGAAAAGTCTCACATAGACTTACTCTCGAAGTTTCATTCACTGGTCGCAAAGTATGGTATAATGCTATCAGAAAAGAAGATGGAGATTGGCGTATCTTCTATCGATTTCCTTGGCATAAACATATCTGATGGCAAATATTAGCTTCAGTCCCACATAGCTCAAGAATTACACAAATTCCCAGATGAGTTATCTTCTCGAAAAGCAGTTCAACAATACCTTGGACTAATAAACTATATGGCTGATTTCTTACCCAAGCTATCAAGTCATACAGTGTGGTTATTCCCCATGCTAAAAAAGAATCCTCCCCCTTGGACAATAAAACAAACAGAAGCAGTCAAGGCAATAAAAAAGTTGACTGACGGGATGCCCCCTTTAAAAATTCCCACTTCATCCGAACAGAGAATACTTCAGACCGATGCTAGTGATGAGTACTGGGCAGCAGCGTTATTCGTCCAAGACAAAAAGAAAAGATCAATATGTGGCTACAAGAGTGGCACGTTCAAGCAATCAGAATAGTACTACTACTCCACTTTCAAAGAGATTCTTGCAGTCAAAAGAGGAATAGAAAAATTCTAGTTCCATCTAATCGGGCACGAATTCCAAGTCGAGATGGACATGTCCTCCTGTCCACGCATGCTATAATTCAAGAGAAGAGCATTTCCCCAGCCACAACTCTTACGATGGGCCAATTGGTTTTCCCAATAGAAATTTACTGTGAAGCATATCAAAGGTACGACAAACGTTCTTGCTGATTTCCTTTCGAGGCCTAGTGACTATAAAAGGAAATGCAATACCTCTACGGTTTCGTAGATAAATCATTCCCCAAAAATCATTCCCATGGTGTTCACTGTCAATGGAGCCTCCTCTTCTAGCCCAAACACTTCTTCCTCAAAGCCCCTCGAGATATTCCCTGTTATTCACCTTCTCGAAGAAGTCACTAAAGTCATAGCAGATATGACTCTTAGCCAAAGAACTATCCCAAACCACCAAGACCTTTTCACTGTCATCCTTCATAAGTTTGGTATAATCATGGACGGCTACACGTTTGATCCAGAATATCCTTTCTTGAATATCTTCAGGATATACAACTTGTTTAATTTTCTAAAAGAAGCACTCTGTTTTTTCTGGTATTTATTCGAATCGTATACTATAGCTGTCACTTTCAACACAGTCAGACTCCAATCATATCTCCTCTAATGCCACTTTGGCCGGATGCCCCACAATTACCGCTTTTTGTTCAAACTCTTCGAGTGGTTCCTTCTTGCTCGCTCATCAATGGATGCATATGCTTACTACCCCGAGGTGTAAAGATCAAGTGGTAATAATATTTTGAAGGCCATGCTCTTATCTTCCACCAGCAATCATCAAAAATCAAGAACATAATTTGTTTATCATGCTCTAATTGCTTTTATCCATAATTGGTATAATCTTGATAGGAAAGATCTCCAGATCCCCATGAAATATCATGATATCCATGTTGGCATGAGAGAAGAATTGGCGCAAGCAAACAGGGTTGACCCAAAATCAATCCGAAAGAAATACTGTCTGCAAAAGAAGTTTGGCCAAAAGATCACCCAGTAGCTGTAAAATGGATTGCAGCGTTGGAAGAGTGGAATACATCACACCTCACCAAGCAGATTTTTTTTTTTGGCAAAAGGAGACGGTACGCCCTAAATTTTATTAATAACGAAAGTACTGACTATCTTCTAGAGAGTGATGAAAGTGAAAATGAAGGAACTGAAAATGAAGGAAGTTACTTTGATCCTTATGATGATGACCCATCTCATCCAGATTATGATGTAAAAAAAATCAGCAATCAAGAAATTTGATGATAAGGACCATCTGTCATGATTATGTCATTGCTAAAATGATGTAAGCACTTAGGTCATCTTTCCAGTGATGTAAGCACTTAGGTCATCTTCTAATGACGTAAGCGCTTAGGTCAGTTTCTTAGTTCTGAAGTCTTTTTAAGGTTTTATGTGTGGTTGTAAAATAAAAGTTGTAAAAGAAAGATAAGATTCCCTCTTATCTTTTTGATGTGTGGTTGTAAGAGAAAGATAGGATGCCCTCTTATCTTCTCAATTAAGGCAATGTGGTCGAGGATCTCAGTCCACCCATTGAATAATACCACATTGAGGCTATTGACGTCAAGAGGATAAATCTTAAACTGACTAGGGTACACCATGTCAGTTTTGGGCATTTGGTATCTAGTCAAAATTTCCCAAATTTTGGTTAAACTCACCATCAACTAAGGACCATTTGTTCTCTTGTATATTCGAATATTTTGGGAGTGATTGCAATAAATGGCATCGGGATTGCTTCTCCAGGTACGAGCCATGATGAGCGGGATGAAGGCTCCAAGAACAACAATGGCGAAAAGTGCTAAACCCTAGAAATACCTTAACTCAGAAATATAAAAGAAAGGTCTAGAATTGAGGATCTACTTGTTTTGAAGAGGAAAGGAAGAGAGACTCGAAGGAAATAGCCTCAAATTGCCAGAAATCAAGCCAAGCTCAAAGATTCTCCAGAAATATCGAAGCTACACACATCTCCTCAAACTCGAATGGTGATAAAAGGGTGAATGGAGTAGAACATTGCCTTTTATACCCAGATCCGGATGGGTATGGGACGTGCCAAATGTGTTGCACGACTCCCCACTAGCCGAATTAAATGCAAATGTGCGTTCCCAAAAGGAATGTCGTGTCAATATCCGACATGCTCATCAATGCCATTATTCGCCGATTAAAATGATTAGTCGCCTTGAAATACGGGAAAATACCCTTCATATACATAAGTCGAGGACAAGATAGGACGACATCACTTTCTACTCGACAAAGTCGATCTAGAGAATCGGGGGCTCTGAACAGTATAAATCGAGCATGACCCATTGGGCCAAACTATGGGCAAGCCCAATGAACCCAACCCCAAGTTAAAATATTTAAAACTCATGAAAACGACATAGAGAGTGGTTCACCCTACCATGGTCGTTAAGACATCTCGACATAAAGATATGTCAATCAAAGCATGATGGAATCTCGTCATAAATTTGTGTCGACCAAGGCCAATGTATGCCTGATATGTCTACCAGTACAATCTCTCTCACATCTAGGCTCACTAGGGTTATCTCACCAAGAGGACAGGAAGTGGGCCTCCCTACCTTTGGTCGTCTCCTTACAACATAAAAACTATGTCGACCAAGGCCATGCACCAAGCATGTCTTGCTCGACATATGTCCAATTTACACCGTTCGAATCCTATTCAAATGTGGAAACCTTGGAATTAGGATTTGAATAGGATTCAACTCTTTAATTCACTCCTAAACTTCCTCTCCAAGGAAGGAAACCGCCTCATACCACTATAAATATATGGCATAAATCCCATAATTCTGGTAACGCATTATTTGACTCTAGCCTATTGTCAGTTTATTTTCTCTCATAAACACCAATACTTACTCTCACATCGGAGAACATTCGCCGATAAAGCCCATACCTATTTTATGTGTTTATTTATCTTTTTTAGGCTATTCAAATTAACAGAAATATCTGAACCGATGGATTTGTATTGATCTGAAGTTTTTGGCATCATCACATGTAAATGGCATAGGTCTCTTGATCCCCTTCAATTATGCAAAGTCACCATTTTATCAACTTCAAGTTTAAAAAAAAAATCTTAAAGTAATGGATTTATACAATTTGACCCCCTTACTTTTAGATATAAATATTTATTTTGACCACCTTTTATGCTAAAGTTGGATACCCTAAATATAAATGTATCCCCAAAGCAATCTTGACCCCCATTTCTTAAAATACTGGCTTCATCACATAACCAACCCAAGTTTAACTTCATCAATAGAATGAAATGGGAATTAATCGAGATAGAAAATAAAAGAAGCTTTGATTATAATAGGAGAGGTATATCAAGAAAGTACTTGAAATGTTCGACATGGATAAAGCCAAATCGGTTAGTACTCCACTTGCTAGTCTATTCATGTTGAATTCAGAACAACTCAACTTGTCCAATTTTTGCCAGTTCTCTTTGTCTATTAGGTTAGAAATAATAGTTGGTTGTTGTTTTCTTGGCTAGAACTGAGAGGAAGAAGCAGTCAAAAACAGAAAGCAACAGTGCAATCCCGAGTACAAGGTGCAATAAATTTTCAATGTGTGATTCGGGACTCAACCTCCATCCAATTGGACTGATTTCTTAGCCATAATTTTTGTAAGCAACAGAGCCATCGGTCTGATCGAGTTTTGAGATCTCTATACAAGAGATTTTATGGGTTAGAGTAGTTGCAGTTTGTGTAGTATATGAGGGATATTTTGGTATATTATTATTTAATAATTAAAAAGTGTTAATCTATTTATTTGGGCTGAAATTGAAATACAATGATTGAAAATATTATGAGCTAGAGAAAACATTGGACCCGTATTTATTAGGGTATTTATTAGGGTTAAAGGCTGGCCCTTGATATATATATATATTGAACGGTATAAACAGAGTACGATTATGGGCCATAAAATGGGTAATGCCCAATGGGTCAAGCACAATGAAAAATATATACAAGTCTCAAATATGATATAGGGAATGGGCTTTCATACCTATAATCGTCTTTTCTCCTCGTTATATCTCATTATGTCGAACTGTACATAGCAAAGAGACCCTATAACTAAGGCAGAGATACTAATATATGCCGACCAAGGCACACCTATATGTCGACCTGTAAATAGCAGAGCGGTCCTATGAATAAGGCAGAGATACTGATATATGCCGACCAAGCCACACCTATATGTCGACCATGGCAAACTCATATGTCGAACATAGCCTACCAGGCCACCATTGCGATTAGGGGAATGAGTTTCCCTACCCTTGGTCACCTCCCTTGCTCGGCATATCCAAATGTCGGCGAGTAACCTATGCCGAGTAGCAGGCCTCCTATGAATACTTACAGAAGGCTCTTCCAATCCTACTATAATAAGGACAAATTTGAATTAGAATTGGAGTAGGGTTTGACTCCTTATCTTTCCTAACTTCATATCCAAGACAGGAATTTATATCCTACATCTATAAATACCAGCCATAAATCACATAATGCAAGTACACACATCTTTTGACTATAAACTATTGTCAATTATTTTGCTCTTATAAACACAAATAATTACTTTCACACCGGAGGGCCTTCACCACTGAAGCTCCGACTTAGTTTACGTGTTTGTTCATCTTTTTCAAGCTATTCAAGCATACATGATCCAAACATACCGCTGGATTTGGACTGATCCGATGTTTTTGTCATCATCATTTTGGTTTAATTGTCGTGAAATGATGGAATTATCCTTTGAATAGACGAAAAAATTATGATCCGTTCTCCTAATCCTAATAAAAGAAGTATACACTGCTAGCATAACAACTGATCAGGATAACCATCTTGTGGAGGAGACTCATGGCAACGCTGTGACAACTATTCCTCTTGCCAATGGGGGACTGCCACCTCCTCTACCCATGAACGATAGACTGCCACCGCTAGGTATGACCTTAGGTTCAAGTGGGCAGCCAGTAACTGAGATTCCCTTAAACCCTCCCCGTCATCGATGACGAGGATGACCCGCAGGTAGTCAGACGGGAATGAATTCTGCCCAGGGAGGCCTAGAAGCATCTTTACCACCAATTGATCGCATAACTCTTCTACACCGCCAGATGGACACTTTGCAAAGCTTTTACAGAAAACAAAATGCCTTGCTACAGTTAGACCCAGACCATTCTCTGACTGAATTTATAAGACCCACCAGGATGAGAAATTCCTTTGGAGGGGAGAGTCGCTTTGATAGGCCTGGTAGTCGGGGGAACAGAGAAAATCTTCCCCTAAAAATCCCCCCACACTGTGACACTACTGGTAGGTCTAATCAAATCCTCGTCATAAAGATCCTGGACACGGGAATGCCCGAGATCTAAGCAAATCCTCGTCATAAAGCTCCTGGACACGGGAATGCCCGAGATGGAGATTTGAGGGACCAACTGAACAATCAAAGGGACCAGAAGGTCAACTTAGCTGACTTGAGAGCAAGGCTCAGTCATGCTAGGCAAAAGACCCCTCCTCGTTATAATCCCTCTCCTCGGCATAGGAGCCATCCTCGGAACAGGAGCCCTACTCGTCACAGGACTCCTCCCCGTCCAGTGATAGCTCCCAGGATGGATAGAACCCCTCCTCGTCATTTCGGGCCATTGAATGGCATAGCACCATCTGGACATGTAGATAATCCACCAACAACATGATGAACAGAGTCGAGTAAATGGACACATAGAAAAGGAAAGGACCCATCGTAGTTCCCACTACAGCAAGGGTTTGATGCAAGAGATCTTCTCCTCTTAAAAAAGATAATTAATGAGATGGAATTGGGATGGAAGGAAGTTGAAGAAGACGATACCAGTGCCACTCATCTCTTATCCCAATGGATTAATGACCTAAATCCTAATCGGCTCTTAAGATCCACATCTTTGAAAAATATGGGGGTACGACGGATGCACGAGACCATGTGCAGAGTTTTGAATCCACCATGGCACTCCTTGCCAAGGTAGATGATATTCTCTACAAGGCTTTTGCGAGTACCTTCTCCAGAACAGCCCTTTCCTGGTTCTATGAGCAAAAGAATGGAAGAATAGATAGCTAGAAATTATGAGAAGGAGGTTATTGGATCACTTTGCAACAGTTGGGAAGAGAAAGAAAAGATTGACAGATCTTACCAACATTGAGGAAGGCAAAAATAAAACCACTCTAAGTTACTACAACCAATTCAAAACTATGGCTGACCAGGTGGAGGAAAGCTTAATAGACCTGGAGGTGATTGTCTGCTTCAACTCTGGACTAAGATCTCTGCAATTGATCTATGATCTCTCTGTCAGGGAACCTAAATCAAAATCTAATTTATACAATGTGGCCTACACCATACCATGGCGGAAGAGAAGAGCAAGAAGAGAACTGAAAAACCGAAAACGGAGTCTCCAATAAGAAACTAAAAGATTAAATACATGAGCTCAACAAAGTCTACCACATCCACACCTGGGTCCATAAAAAAGAGGAACTTATAAGATTCTCCCCAAACGAGTTGGCCGGAAGTCGAGCAGCTCATGAACAACCCTTGGTGATTAATGGAAGAATTGATAATTGTGAATCAGAGAGACTCCTGATATGTCTACCACTACAATCTCTCTCACTTCTATACTCACTAGGGATACCTCCCCAAGAGGACAGGAAGTGGGCCTCCCTACCTTTGGTCGTCTCCTTACAACATAAAAACTATATCGACCAAGGCAATGCACCAAGCATGTCTTGCTCGACATATGTCCAATTTACACCATTCGAATTCTAGTCAAATGTGGAAACCTTGGAATTAGGATTTGAATAGGATTCAACTCATTAATTCACTCCTAAACTTGCTTTCCAGGGAAAGAAACCGCCACATACCACTATAAATATATGGCATAAATACCATAATTCCGTAACGCATTATTTGAATCTAAAATATTGTCAATTGATTTGATTTTATAAACACCAATACTTACTTTCACGTCGGAGGACATTCGCCACTGAAACCCATACCTAGTTTATGTGTTTATTCATATTTTTCAGTTTATTCAAATCAACAGAAATATCTGAACCGCCGGATTTGTGTTGATATTACGTTTTTCGCATCATCACATGTAAATGGCATAGGTCTCTTGACCCCCTTCAATTATGCAAAGTCACCATTTTAGCAAGTTCAAGTTTAAAAAAAAAATTCTTAGAATAATGGATTTATACAATTTGACCCCCTTACTTGTAGATATAAATATTTATTTTGACCACCTTTTTATGCTAAAGTTGGATACCCTAAATATAAATGTATCCCCATAGCAATCTTGACCCCCATTTCTAAAAATAAAAGAAGCTTTAATTATAATAGGAGAGATATATCAAGAAAGTACTTGAAATGTTCAACATGGATAAAGCCAAATCGGTTAGTACTCCACTTGCTAGTCTGTTCAATAAGTTGAATTCAGAAGAACTCAACTTGTCCAATTTTGGCCAGTTCTCTTTTTCTATTAGGTTAAGAATAATAGTTGGTTGTTTTTATCTTGGCTAGAATTGAGGGGGAGAAGAAGTCAAAAACATAATGCAACAGTGCAATCCTGAGTACAAGGTGCAACAAATTTACAATGTGTGATTACAGACTCAACCTCCATCCGATTGGACTGATTTCTTCGCCAAATTTTTTGTAGGAGGATTTACAATATAATCCCTCAAAATTATCAATTTTACCTTATAACACAATCAATATTTCATCTAACCATATATTCCCTATCTTAATAAGTACACCTTCCCATCGTTCTACTAAGTTCACCCTCTCATCATTTTACTAAGTTCACTCTTTTAATCAATTTATTTTCTCTCCAACCATCATCACCTTAGGTCACCCCCTCCCCATCTTCTCCTGTCAACAACTCCGTCGACCATCAACTCCAAACCAACTTCGACAACAGTCAACCCTTTTTACGCCGGCGACCTCTCCGGCGACCAAACAACTGAGAACTTAACTTATCAGTAATTTCTCAATTGCCAACTAAACTACTAAAAACACAATTAACTCCGGCGAAGACCAACTCCGGTGACCTCTCCGGCGACCAAACAACTGAGAACTTAACTTATCAATAATTTCTCAGTTGTCAATTAAACTACTTAGAACACGATTATCTCCGGCTACCACCAACTTCGGCGACCACCGACTCAGGCGAACTCTCCGGCGACCAAACAACTCAGAACTTAACTTATCAGTAAGTTCTCAGTTGTCAACTAAAATACTAATAACACGATTAACTCTGGCGACCTCTCCGGTGACCAAACAACTCAGAACTTAACTTATTAGTAAATTCTCAGTTGTTAACTAAACTACTAAAAACACGATTTACTCCGATGACCACCAACTACGACGACCTCTCCGGCGACTAAACAACTGAGAACTTAACTTATCAGTAAGTTCTCAATTGCCAACTAAACTACTAATAACACGATTAACTCCGACGAACACCAATTCCGGTGACCTCTTCAGCGACCAAACAACTGAGAACTTAACTTATCAGTAAGTTCTCAGTTGTCAACTAAACTACAAAGAGCACGATTATCTTCGGCGACCACCAACTCCGGCGACCTCTCCGGCGACCAAACAACTGAGAACTTAACTTATCAGTAAGTTCTCAGTTGTCAACTAAACTACTAGTAACATGATTAACTCCGGTGACCACCAACTTTGGCGACCTCTCCGGTGACCAAACAACTGAGAACTTAACTTATCAGTAAATTCTTAGTTGTCAACTAAACTACTAAAAACATGATTAACTCTGGCTACCACCAACTCCGGCGACAACCAACTACGGTGACCACTCCGGTGACCAAACAACTGAAAACATAACTTATCAGTAAGTTCTCATTTGTTAACTAAACTACTAAGAACACAATTAACTCTGGCGACCTCTCCGGCGACCAAACCACTGAGAACTTAACTTATCAGTAATTTCTCAGTTGTCAACTAAACTACTAAAAACACGAATAACTCCTGCGACCATCAACTCCGCCGACCTCCCCGCGACCAAACAACTGAGAACTTAACTTATCTTTAAGTTCTCAGTTGTAAACTAAATTCCTAAAAACACGATCAACTCTGGCGACCACCAACTCTAGCGACCAAACAACTGAGAACTTAACTTAATAGTAAGTTCTCAGTTGTCATCTAAATTACTAAAAACACGATCAACTCCGGCAACCACCAACTTCAGCGACCTCCCTGGCGACCAAACAACTGAGAACTTAACTTATCTGTAAATTCTCAGTTGTCAACTAAACTACTAAAAACACGATTAACTCTGGCGACCACCAACTCCGGCGACAACCAACTACGGTGACCTCTCCGGTGACCAAACAACTGAAAACATAACTTATCAGTAAGTTCTCATTTGTCAACTAAACTACTAAGACCACAATTAACTCTAGCTACCACCAACTTTGGCGACCTCTCTGGCGACCAAACCACTGAGAACTTAACTTATCAGCAATTTCTCAGTTGTCAACTAAACTACTAAAAATACGAATAACTCCTGCGACCACCAACTCCGCCGACCTCCCCGACGACCAAACAACTGAGAACTTAACTTATCTTTAATTTCTCAGTTGTTAACTAAATTCCTAAAAACACGATCAACTCTGGCGACCACCAACTCTAGCGACCTCTCCAGCGACCAAACAACTGAGAACTTAACTTAATAGTAAGTTCTCAGTTGTCATCTAAATTACTAAAAACACGATCAACTCCGGCGACCACCAACTTCAGCGACCTCCCTGGCGACGAAACAACTGAGAACTTAACTTATCAGTAAGTCCTCAGTTGTTTACTAAACTAATATGAACACGGTTAAATCAGGCGATCATCAACTCCGGCTACCAAACAACTGAGAACTTAAGTTATCAGTAAGTTCTCAGTTATCTCCACTAAAAACACGATCAACTCTGGCGACCTCCAACTCCGGCGACCAAACAACTGAGAATAAATTAATATGTTCTCATTTGTCAACTAAACTACTAAGAACACGATCAACTTCTGCGACCACCAACTCCAGTGACCAAATAACTGAGAACTTAACTTACTAGTAAGTTCTCAGTTGTCAACTAAACTACTAAGAACATGATCAACTCCCACGATCACCAACTCCGGTGATCTCTCCGGCGACCAAACAACTGAGAACTTAACTTATCAATAAGTTATCAGTTGTCAACTAAACTACTAACAACACGATCAACTCTGGAGATCACCAACTTTGGCGACTAAACAACAGATCAATAAGTTCTCGGTCGTCAACTAAACTAATAAGAACACGATCAACTCCGACGATCACCAACTCCGGCGACCTTTCAGGAGACCAAACAACTAAGAAATTATCAGTATGTTTTCAGTTGTCAACTAAAATACTAATAAAACGATCAACTCCGATGACCACAACCTCCGACGATCAAATAATTGAGAACTTAACTAATAAGTAAGTTATAAGTTGTCAACTAAACTACTAAGAACACAATCAACTCTGGCGATCACCAACTCCGACGACTAAAGAACTGAGAATTTATCATTAAATTCTCAGTTGTCAACTAAACTAATAGTAAGTTCTCAAGGTTAAATGAAAAAAGAAAGCACAGAGTGCAAGTTAATGGGGTCCAAACTCCAAATGTCCTTCCGTGAACTTCTGTTACTACAATATACACCAAACACACAAAGAAAAATTAATGAACGAAATAGTAAGCCACAAAATCAGAGGAGAGTTAGAAATAATTTAGCAGAGAGAGAAAAAAAATATGACCTCCACTCTAATAAGGAAAATCATAGTGCATGACTTTGAACTAATTACTGATAGTGTAAAGCTTTCAGTTGTGGAAGGCTATCTAGAGAGGGTGAAGATGGTGTTTATTAGATAACAACAAACCTCAAAATTCAAGAAAAATTTTCAGCTGGGCAATATGTCAAACACCTTGAGTGCATGAAGCAGAACATTGCAATTGTGTCCGTCAAAAACCTCTGCAACCAGAGCTCCTTGTTCAAGAAACCAGGAACAATTACATTAGGAACCTCGAACCTCTTTTCGGATGGATTCAAAGATGGTCTTCATCAATTTTCAATCAAAGAATACCATCTTGGTAAGCGGATAGAGAAATGATTGATGGGTTAGAGTTTGGGGTTTCACCTTCGGGGTTCTTGACTAATGGTGATAGTTTGGCAGTGAGATCGTCGTCAATTATGGAAACGTCGGTGACAGTGAGGGAACAGTAATCGGGTTTGCGAGGCTCATTGGCAAAATGGGGTTTGATTGCAGGTTCTGAATTCATCTTTTTTCAAGATGAAATTGAGATTAGATGAGTCAAGAAAAGAAGAAAATAGAGAAAAAGGTGAGATTGAGAATTGTAAATCTCACTGGAATTGTTGATCACGACGAAGCATGGTGGAAGGGAAGGATGGCCGAAGGTGTGGAGTGGAGTATGGGAGATAGTCGCCGGAGTATGGGAGATAGTCGCCGGAGTAGGGGGGAAGGCCTAAGGGTGGCCGGAGTATGGGAGATAGTTACCGGAGTAGGGAGAGATGGTCGCCGGAGTAGAGGAGAGAGACCGTCACCGGAGTTGGGGGAGACCGTCGCTGAAAGTTGGGGTGGCGGGAGAGAGGGAGTAGAGAGAGAAAGTGTGTGAGAGAGAGTGTGTGTGATGTGGAGAGGGGTGTAGTTATTTCATTTAAAGATATTATAAATGGATTGATGGATTATTTGGTTAATTTATTTTTAAAGTAGGACTAGAAGGTAGAATTGATTATTTCATTTATTAGGATGTAGTTTTGATTATAATGAGGGATTAGGGCGTAATTTTATCAATTTTGTAAGCAATAGAGCCCATCTGTCTGATTGAGTTTTGAGATCTCTATACAAGAGATTTTATGGGTTAGAGTAGCTACAGTTTGTGTAATATATGAGGGTTAATTTGGTATATTGTTATTTAATAATTGAAAATTGTTAATATATTTATTTAATTAATGGGTTGAAATTGAAATACAATGATTGAAAATATTATGAGCTAGAGAAAACATTGGACCCGTATTTATTAGGGTTAAAGGTTGTCCCTTGATATATATATATATATATATATATATATATATATATATATATATATTAAACAGAATAAACATAGTACGATTATGGTACATAAAACGGGAAAGGCCAATGGGTCAACCCCAATGAAAAATATCTACAAGTTCCAAATACTATATAGCGAATTGCCTTTCCTATCTATACTCGTATTTTCTGCTCGTCATATACCACTATGTCAACCTGGATATAGCAGAGCGATCCTATAAATAAGGCAGAGATACTGATATATGCCGACCAAGGCACACCTATATGTCGACCATGGCATACTAAAATGCCGACCAGAGCCTAGCAGGCCAACATTACGACAAGGGGAATGGGTTTCCATACCCTTGGTCACCTCTCTTGCCTGGCATATACAAATGTCAGCCAGTAACCTATGTTGAGTAGCAGGCCTCCTATACATACTTACAGAAGGCTCTTCCAATTATAATATAATAAGGACATCTTTGAATTAGAATCGGAGTAGGATTTGACTCCTTATCTTTCCTAACTTCCTATACAAGACAGTACTCTATATCTTACACCTATAAATACTAGCCATAAATCACATTATACAGGTACACGCATCTTTTGACTCAACTATTGTCAATTATTTTGCTCTCATAAACCCAAATACTTAATCTCACGCCGAATGGAATTCGTCACTGAAGCCCCGACTTAGTTTACGTGTTTGTTTATCTTTTTCATGCTATTCAAGCATACAAGATACAACCTTAACGCTAGATTTGGACTGATCTGACGTTTTTGGCATCATCAGTTTCGTTCTATTGTCGGGAAACGATTGAATTATCCTTTGAATATTGAATGTACGCTCGCCGAAAAATTATAAATTTTGAGAGTCGCCACGCCGTTTTAAAGGAAACATTGAAAACCTTTTTTGAAAATAGAAAATGGGTTCGGGGGTCAGGTTACGTGTTGGGAAGAATCGAGAGTTCACCCAACACGCCTCGTTCGTAAACGAGTCTTTCTATGTTCAACATCCAAAACATTCAAACGTGTGTGCAATTTGTGTGTGACAAGATATGTGACAAAATGCATATTATTGCTTCATTTTATTGCTCAACTCAGGGAAATACAACTTGTGAGCCATTTACTCTGGGAGGCCACATCCCACTTTACAATGCTATGAACAACTTACAACTGAAATGGACCAGCTGCAAATTGGTTACATGTGTCGCGTGACCCAGGACCTAGGATGGTCAAGTATGTCGGGTGACACATCGATACCAGTTTGCAGAGATCTTACAAAGCTCGAATTACAGCAACATCAAGATGATCACAATACCACATTACAACATAGCTTGAACCCAGAGATCAACACAAATCACTTCAAATGAGTGTGGATATTGAGGATCCACACTTTGTTTGAATGACAAGTGCACTAGATGAACGAATTACAACTGAACTGATGGTTTCTGCAAAGTGGCTACTTTTGTCGCGTGACACAGGACTCCACATGTCCAATTATGTCGCGTGACACAGATTTCCTCCTGCAGAAACCTTACAGAACTGAGCACAGGATGAACTGATATCAAATCAAATCCAAACACAACACCAATTCAATTCAAAACACAATGAATTAATCATGAATCGACCATAGGGGTGTTGATATGGAGAGATCCACACTCCCTTGGCAAACAAGCAATAATTCCAACAAATCACTTCACAAGCATGAACAATAACAAGCACAACAGGTTAAACAGAGAGATTGCGATTGCCACCTGATAATTAAAGCGGATGGAGCTTAATTATCAGGTGGATGAACATGAATTGAAGTGAATTGCAAGGAGCAAATATAAGAGAGATATGGTGAAGGGAATTCGTTACCCTTGTAGTGTCCACAATCTCTACACCAAGTTAGGTGTAGAGATCTTTAAATCAGCTGCTGGAATGCGGATTTGAGCACAGATGGAGTGCTGACTTTAGATCCTCAATGGTATGGAGTATGTGAAGGTAGATGGGTGGATTGGATGAGAGAGAAGGATTGAATTGAGGGAATTGGTTTGTGTTTTGTGTGGAAGGAGGAGAGAGACTGGCTTCTGGCTTAAATTTGGTAGAGTGACTTTAGGGAATGGGAAAAGGGATCCTAAAATGAGAGGTACAGGGCTCTATTTATAGCTGCAGATGATGGACCAGTTGTGTCGCACGACCTCCTGTGTCCATTTTCCATGGCTCGAGATGTCGCGTGACACAACATGCCCATAACCATTTCTGGCGCCAATTTGCCATTCTGGAACCTTCCAAGGTAATTCCTTAAAGGTCCAAAATAGTTTAATTCCTTATAGGTCCTTTTGCATGGAAAAATTACTTAACAGTACTCCCTTGGCAGGAAACTTATAAAAAGTTCCCGGGAGTATCGGAATGGACCAGGAATTTACCAAAAAGCCCCTAGTGCAATTCTATCATATTAAAATGCACCTATAAAGGGTCACGAATTGGATTGGCGTACTCACAGAGCCCCTCAGTAACGTCACTTATGGAAGAAGTGAGGTTGTAGATAAAAGGGACCCAATCCCAATGAGCGGCTGGGGATACGGCAGATGGAGGAAAATGACTGATGAGGTTGGATGGCTGGACCTTTTGAGAAAGGATTCCTACGTATCCCGGGTGGTAATCAAGCCGATCGTAGTTCAAAGGAGTGACTACTGGGTGAAGGAAACCATGGCAAGAGGGTAGAAATGTGCTTTCATACCTTTGCTGTGCTTACCTGACTGATGATGATTAGTCGTCCGACAAGGGTATTTACTGATGATAAATCTCCGTCCAACGCGGGCTCTTGATGATCTTCCATCCAACACGGGATTTCGGTGATGATCTTCCGTCCGACACGGGCATTTGATGATAACCTTCCGTCCAATACGGGGATTTTGATGATGATTCCTCCGTCGTCCAACACGGGCCTTAGATGATGCTCTTCCGTCCAACACGGGCATTTGCTGAAGAATCTCCGTCCGACACGGGATATTGATGATGAAACTTCCGTCCAACACGGGAAATGATGATGAAACCTCCGTCTAACACGGGAATTAATGATAAAACTTCCATCCAACACGGGAATTGATGATGAAACCTCCGTCCAACACGGGAATTAATGATAAGCGTCCGTCCAACACGGGCAATTGATGATAATCCTCCGTCCAACACGGGAAATGATGATGAAACCTCTGTCCAACACAAGAATTAATGATAAAACCTCCGTCCAACACGGGAATTGATGATGAAACCTCCGTCCAACATGGGAATTGATGATAAGCATCCGTCCAACACGGGCAATTGATGATAATCCTCCATCCAACACGGGAAATGATGATGAAACCTCCGTCCAACACGGGAATTGATGATAATCATCCGGCCAACACGGGCAATTGATTATACTCCTCTGTCCAACATGGGAAATGATGATAAAACTTCCGTCCAACACGGGAATTGATGATAAGCATCCGTCCAACATGGGAATTGATGATTGCCATACCAGATGAACTTTGTTGATGATCCAGCCTAGCGGAAACTGGCTTTTGATGATGATGAGCACTGTTGCTTAGAGATTGAGGAAAGCTCTCTTTTAGACGATGTTGATGAACCCGAAGATGATAAGACTGATGAAGATGATAAGGGCAGAACATGCCACCTGCAGGATTTGAAATCCTTGTACAAATTGTGATTTGAGGAGCAGTCCTCACGATCAGATTATGATCACTTGATTATTGTACCCTGTGGGGGGGAAACACAACAATCTAGGCAATTTGCATTTTATTTGACTTAAATTTTTGCTTATGCATTATTGTCTTTTGTTGCACGAGTCCATCTCGGCTGTAGATGAAAATGGAGTAAGGATTTTGTATGGCTTGACGAGCAGATATGTATGTAGCAATTATGCTATGATGGATTTATGATGGAATGACTGTGTGTAGGGATGCATGTGGTGAAGTGAACCCTCTCCCATAAGGTGGGGAAATGTATGAGTGATGATTGAGGAATGTATGGATGACATGGTGCAGCCTAGGCAAGTCGAGGATGCTCCCGAGAGTACAAATTGCAGTGGACTAATTTGTTGCTGATAAGAATAAAGTGTATCGTGCACCCAAGACGGCAAGCAGCAGCGGAAGTGCAGAGAATGTCCTGGTTTTGGGGAAATGACTAGGCAAAGCCCCAGTTGATAATGTAAAGCAAACCCGGAGGGAATCTGGTACGTAGAGCCTGAGAGAACAGCTTAACAAAGCCCCATCTTGAAGGGATTCAATGCAGCCTTATTTGCAGATAGAGTCATCTTTGTGGCCAAGGAGGCAACCCATCATTTCAGACCTTAGTCAATCAGTTAGTGGATAAGAATCGAAAATGCTTACGTGCAGGGCGCATCTTTCGAAAGGTGGGAATGAATCTCGATTTTGTGCAACATACTCGCTTTTGGGTCTAACTCTTTTGAGAGAGTATAAGCGTAACAAGGTGTGGAAAAGTGTATGGAAGCCCCTGCTGACAGAAAAACAGTGTTTGGCTCTATCTTCCTATGATGTAGAAAGAGAAGACTGTTAGTGTTATGCCCTAGGCCTATGATTGATAGACTTATGTGTTGACATTATTTATTATTATATGAGATGTTTATCATTTGATTATTATATGTTTTGTATATTTGTTTATAATAATCTCCGTCCCTAATTATTAAGAGAATAATTAGTATAATTGTCAATGGATAATCATGTTATGATTATATGCATAGAGATGCACATTGAAATTATGGGTACTTGTTAGAGAACAAGTGACTGGACATGACCCGCATGAGATTTATGTCATGGTCAAATGTCATAAGTAAATCTCATAAGGTTACTTCATTTAGTCCCTAGACCTGAGATTATCATGACCTTACATATGATGAAAGTCATGTTTGATTTTAGTCAAACGGTATCTTAACACGATATCTATAAAGGCTATCTTTGGCATGATCGGATTCATGATGGGAAGGATGATAAGTCAAGATGGAATTTGTCCCTCGGAAGAGAGATGTTTTGCTTGGGCCCCTCGATGAGTGATAATGATGAAAGTGTATGGCCGTACCCCAATATGATTGGAATTATCATTATACTCAAGAATCGAGAAAGCATTGAACAAAGACAAGTTGATAAGGACCATGGCTTGTGTTCAATACAACATCGTGAGACAAAGGGAGAAATGGAAGTACACCATTGGAAACGTGAACTCTTACGTTATATTATTTGGGTAGACATAATGGCTTGCTAGAGTCCGCTTATGTCTTATGAGGTTTGATTTGATCGAACTCATTGCCAACATAATATAATCCTATTGGATCACACACAACTAGAATGAATTGGTTAAACCATTGGAAGAATGATTGAGAGTTTCTGTAACTGGCTACCTTTGTCACGTGACATACTTAGCCAAGTGGCTGAGTATACCGCGCGACATAATAAGCCACCAGACGCGGATTGACAGCCTGGTCTCCTAATTCGATTAGGAAACATATTCATGCCAATGTAGTATAAATATGTGAGGTCTGTCAACCCTAATAGTATAGCCGAAATTTTCAAGCAAAATTCACAACAAAATACTCTCAATATTCTTCAAGGTTTAGATCTAGCAATCATCAAGAAATCGTTCTTGAATTCATTCAAAGGTGTGGATACCGAAAGAGGGTCTTCGCTCGTTCATCGATCAAGGCCTAGAGTTCAAGCAAGTTGAAGAACGAAGTTTGTGATTCGATATCACATAATCAAAATCGTTCGATGGCTCAAGAACGGAAAGCGTTCAAGGTTGGTAAAATTCTATCTCATAGTTTTTCAAGTTAATTGTATAGAACGGATCCTAGGGCTTCTTGGGTTTTATATTTTTAATGCTTAATTCCGCTGCGCATGGACCCGTAAAACCCAACAAAGACTTGTCGAGACACTTGAAAACTTGTCTTATTCGTGATGATCACAAGGCTGCTAAAAACCCTTTATTGATGTTCGGGTTATTCAACCACTAATCCTGATATGAACAAAATTATGATTAATCACGAGGAGAAAACCAACTGATATCGAGAATCAAACTCGGAAAGATGGATCGAAGGATCTGTGTATAGGGACGGCCCTTAAGGAGACCGGATTTTCTGAGATTTGTTTGTGATTTCGACCGGACCAATTATGGTTGCCTATGTTCCCCTCCTTGGGAGGAGCTCAGGTCGTCGTAGTTCGGGCTTATCCCTATTGAAGAGAGTCTTTGAGGATTGGAGAATTGAAGAACATGTCTCCTTGGAGTGTCAATGAAAGACACGGATGCACAGCCCCAGTGGGACATTCACGGGAAGTGTTTGCGGAGGAGAAATGAAATATGCTCACATGAATGGTCGAATGAATGGATTGAATTTGCACAATCTTTGATTGATGATCTTTTGAGCCGAGATGGATTTGGCTCCGACTTAAGCAAGCAACAAAGCATTAATCTGATCTAGATCTCGAGGAAATTAGAATGAAATTGCTATCTGGTAGGAATTGTAGCTGGGTTTCAGGGCTTCGATCGGCCATCGGGTGATTTGGAATATTAGGACCTCTTAAGACGAGAGGTCGGCTGGGCATTTTGCTGACTGAACCTCTAAAGATGAGAGGTTGGCTTTTTAGGGATGTGTTTGGGATTTCTAAGGCGATGATATTGATTGCCCTCAAGAATGAGAGGTCCTTCTTAACTTTGGTCGAGGGCAAGGGTAATGGTGATGGGAATATCCTCTAAAATTGAGAGGATGGCTTGGGTTGGTTTGAAGGTAATGGGTTAGAGGAAATCCAAGCTAACGATAAATTTTGTGAACTTGTGAGGATTCGGGCTCCTTTTTGAACATTGGAGAGTTTCTTGAGAAGTCGATGACTTTTGCTGAATTGTGAGGATCTAAAGTCCTTCTTTTGAAAAGCCTCTTGAGGATTCTTGCTGAATTGTGAGGATTTAAAATCCTTCTTTTGATAACTTGGAAAACCTCTTGAGGAGTTGAGGATTATCTTTGGCCTTCCTCCATGATTTTATACATCGCCGACTCTCGAAGCTAACTTCTTGGCCTCGCTTGGACTTCTCTCGACAAGGAGCATAGATGATGGCTAAACGGGGTTTCAAAACACGCCAATCTTGAAATGAAAGGGTATTGTTAAGTGAGGGTGAGGTAATGGATTTCCTATGGGTGAAAGGCTTCAACCACAACCCTACCGGATGATCTAAACGAGATTAAGTCTTCATTGCTTACTTAAGCTTACTTGAGGAAGATTTATGCAAATTCATTGAGCAACGGAACACTGAGTATGGTGAAAGATATGATCATATGAGATGCGAGATGGGGAGTTGGTGAGACCCAATTTGAGAAAGATATCAGTTGATTTTCTCACTCCGATTAATTTAAATATTAGTCATTTCAATGCATTAATGATTGAGCAGCACAAGTGATCATGTAGGATAAAACCATTTCAATTGAGTGTGACGTGGGTGTGCAAGTGGTGTCTCGAGTCTAGCAAGAAAAGAAATAAAGATTTTTATTACTGCAAAGCAAAAACTGGTCTAACTTAGACTCGACAAACTCATGACAACGTAAAGGACGCTCTAGAACCTATGACACTGACTGACTGACTTCTCTATCTTCAGATGGGAGAGCCTCCAGGCTTCTACTGATATCACGGACGAGGATTGGTAACAACATTGGGGCGAGCCTTCTCAACTTTGCCTTCATCAACAAACTTCTGAATGAGCACTTTCAGGGGAGTGTAATCATTGGTGTCATGGCCGGGATACTGATGGTATCGGCAGTACTTGCTGTGATCCAAATCTAGATTGGGTTTGGCAGGGTTGTAATTCTCGAGGGGTTTGATCATCCCAGTCTTAACCAAGCCAATAAATGCCTCTTCAGTGGTCATACCCAGATCATCATACTTCATCCTTTGACAGAATCTCCCGCTGCTTTGACCAGTGTTTCCTCTCTGAAGATTGTTGATACCATTGTCTTTTGGGACCCGAGAAATTGGATTGACCATCTTGGAACCACAACCACTAACATTATCGGCTCTGGCATCCGGGGTAAGATTGAAGAGTCGATTCTCGCTACGAGCTCACATGCCTACCATCTCCCTTAAATCGGGGTACCAAACATTCCCAATAGCTTCACGGAGAACTGGCTTCACACATGACAAAAATATGTCCTTCTGATCTTGTAAAGGGATTGGCTCAGAAATCTCATTCAACTTAGCGTTCCACCTCTTATAGAACTCGGTGATTGACTCATCCTGTTTCTGAATTGTACCGACCAAGTTGTCCCTGGTTGTGCACCATTCAAGGTTCCCACGGTACTTTTCAAGAAAAGCCTCAGTGGTCTGACTCCAAGTAGATCGAGCTTCTGGCTTAAGAGTTAGAAACCATGTCAAGGCAGGTCCTTTGAGCGTGAGATGAAAGTGCTGAGCCATAAACTCGGGAGTACAACCCATTGCTCCCATAGTCATCACATATGTATCCATATGAGTTTTTGGGCATGCTGAGCCATCAAATTGTATTTTGAGCATCTTCAACTTATAAGGAAGAGGCTCTACTTGCCTTGGATCAACAACTTTATGTCCACTTGACCCTATAGTCAACTTGTCAATTTGCTGTTGCATCTGTTTTAACAACGCAGTCACCTCTGGGGTCATCCCTGGAAGCTGAGGAATAGAGGGAGCAGCAGTTGAAGAAGGCTCAGAACTGGCCAATTGGGAGAAAGACGGCTGAGCTGACCCAGATGCTGGTGGTAGACTGAAAGATGCTGGAGCTGGCAAATGATTAAACCGTCCAATTGGAGAATTCTGATTCTGCAGAGAAGCACTAGTAGGCAAGTAGGGAGCTGACCCCGGATGTTGCACAAGTGATGAGCCAAACCCAAAATCTGAATCCATCAAAGGCTGAGACATGTATCCCTGATATTGAGGCTGGTTAGCAGGAAACTGCGGAAATCCACCTTGGCTGAACTGATTCCCGGAGTAAGGGTGCTGATTCTGATATTGGGTGTTACCCTGGAAGTGAGAACCATGAAACAAACCCTGCTGATACTGAGAACCTGGAAACAAAAAGCCTTGACTGTTCGGAAATCGGGACCCATAGAGGCACGGAAGCATTGGGAATTGGATCGCGCACCCAACTTGCCTTAACTGGAGAGGAGAGAGCGTGTATAAGGCAGAGGATAGAGAACCTTGAGGAGGTATGGGAGAGGGAAGAGTGGAAAAGGAGATGGACTCATACAAGCATTTTATTTATGTTCAAGTAGAAAAAAAATGTCTTAGGAACGGTTGGCAAAGGATAAACCTTTATTCTCGCACTCTAAACCTCGGGGGAACCTAGGGATACACCATCCAAAAATACACCAAATGTATTGATTAAAAATTAATAATAGGAAGTAATACCTAAATAAAACCGAAGCCTTTATGGGATGGACGAGCAATCCCAATTTCTGGAGAAATTTGGGCAGCATAACGGGTATTCCCGAAGAAATTCAAGGAAAAATACGGCATGACCTCTCGTCGGTGCACATTGACAAAGCGACATGATCTCTCGTTACAACATTCCGTGGGAACAACATTTCCTTACGTGAAACCACGTTGCGTTGGCAACATGCCCACACGTGCTAGGTTTTGGGATAGGTACGAAGGCCTATTAAAATTTTTGAAACAATTCATTTTAGTGTATTTAAAATGGTGTGTCAAAACAACCCGTTGGGTAAGCTTTAAAACGTGTGGCTCCACCTATGATGCGCTAGGGGGAAATGTTTGACATTAAGAGCTCAAGCGTAGGCGACATACATCACCGTCCGCGATGCCGTCAATCGCACCCAAGGGTTCTAGATCTATGTGACGTAGTGTGCGGATGACTAGATTCCTTTATTTATGAAAATGATTTATTATTTTATTTATTTATTTGAAAAGGGGTGATAGAAATGAAAATAACACACACACGCCAAACCCCACAGAGTAAAATAATCAAATGATCATGAATTTTGACCATGGGGACTGCCCACAATCACAATCTGCACCAGAGTCCAACACCTGCAAAGTGATCACTTATGTCGCGTGACACAGGACTGATGAGGCCAGTTCTGTCGCGTGACATAAGGAGTCCTATATCCAGAATCTGAACAAGAGTATAACCAGCCCCAGCCTCCAAGCTCAAAACAATGGCTCAGACCCCAAGCATCAATCCAACAAAGCAGGAAGCAAGGACAATCAAACAAAGCACATAAGATGCAAACAACACATATAATGTCACAAAAAAACCACACACAAGTGAATGAAATTAATGTTGAACAAGTGAACGAAAGTTTGACCCACTTTTTGAAAATCAAGTTTCAAATGTCCCCAGCGGAGTCGCCACTGAATTACGCTCGCCAAAAAATTATAAATTTTGAGAGTCGCCACGCCGTTTTAAAGGAAACATTGAAAACCTTTTTTGAAAATAGAAAATGGGTTCGGGGGTCAGGTTACATGTTGGGAAGAACCGAGAGTTCACCCAACACGCCTCGTTCGTAAACGAGTCTTTCTATGTTCAACATCCAAAACATTCAAACGTGTGTGCAATTTGTGTGTGACAAGATATGTGAAAAAATGCATATTAATGCTTCATTTTATTGCTCAACTCAGGGAAATACAACTTATGAGCCATTTACTCTGGGAGGCCACATCCCACTTTACAATGCTACGAACAACTTACAACTGAAATGGACGAGCTGCAAAATGGTTACATGTGTCGCGTGACACAGGACCTGGGATGGTCAAGTGTGTCGCGTGACACATCGATACCAGTTTGCAGAGATCTTAGAAAGCTCGAATTACAGCAACATCAAGATGATCACAATACCACATTACAGCATAGCTTGAACACAGAGATCAACACAAATCACTTCAAATGAGTATGGATATTGAGGATCCACACTCTGTTTGAATGACAAGTGCACTAGATGAATGAATTACAACTGAATTGATGGTTTCTGTAGAGTGTCTACTTGTGTCGCGTGACACAGGACTCCACATGTCCAATTGTGTCGCGTGACACAGGTTTCCTCCTGCAGAAACCTTAGAGAATTGAGGACAGGATGAACTGATATCAAATCAAATCCAAACACAACACCAATTCAATTCAGAACACAATGAATTAATCATGAATCGACCAAGGGGGTGTGGATATGGAGAGATCCACACTCCCTTGGCAAACAAGCAATAATTCCAACAAATCACATCACAAGCATGAACAATAACAAGCACAACAGGTTAAACAGAGAGATGGCAATTGCCACCTGATAATTAAAGCGGATGGAGCTTAATTATCTGGTGGAAGAACAGGAATTGAAGTGAATTGCAAGGATCAAATATAAGAGAGATATGGGGAAGGAAATTCGTTACCCTTGTAGTGTCCACAATCTCTACACCAAGTTAGGTGTAGAGATCTTCGAATCAGCTGCTGGAATGAGTATTTGAGCACAGATGGAGTGCTGACTTCAGATCCTCAATGGTATGGAGTATGTGAAGGTAGATGGGTGGATTGGATGAGAGAGAAGGGTTGAATTGAGGGATTTGGTTTGTGTTTTGTGTGGAAGGAGGAGAGAGACTGGCTTCTGGCATAAATTTGGCAGAGTGACTTTAGGGAATAGGAAAAGGGATCCTGAAATGAGAGGTGCAGGGCTCTATTTATAGCTGCAGATGATGGACCAGTTGTGTCGCACGACCTCCTGCGTCCATTTTCCATGGCTCGAGATGTCGCGTGACACAACATGCCCATAACTGTTTCTGGCGCCAATTTGCCATTCTGGAACCTTCCAAGGTAATTCCTTAAAGGTCCAAAATGGTTTAATTCCTTATAGGTCCTTTTGCATGGAAAAATTACTTAACAGTACTCCCTTAGCGGGAAACTTATAAAAAGTTCCCGGGAGTATCGGAATGGACCAGGAATTTACCAAAATGCCCCTATTGCAATTCTATCATATTAAAATGCACCTATAAAGGGTCGCGAATTGGATTGGCGTACTCACAAGTATCCAAAAAAATTATACTCCATTCTCCTAATCCTAATGGAAGAAGTATACACTGCTGTATAACACCTGATCAGGATAACCATCTTATGGAGGAGACTCATGGCAACGATAGGACAACTATTCCTCTTGCCAATGGGGGACTGCCACCTCCTCCACCCCTGAACGATGGACTGCCACTGCTAGGTATGACCTTACGTTCAAGTCAACAGCCAGTAACTGAGATCCCCTTAAACCCTCCCCGCCGTCGACGACGAGTACGACCTGTGAGTAGTCAGACAGGAAGGAATGCTGCCCAGGGAGGCACAAAAGCATCTTTAGCACCAATTTATCACAGAACTCTTCTGCACCACCAGATGGACACTTTGCAATGCATTTATGAAAAAAAAATGCCTTACTTACCACTTTTAGACCCAGACCATTCTCTGGCTGAATTTATAAGACCCACCAGGACAGGAAATTCCCTTAGAGGGGAGAGTCGCTTTGATAGGCCTGGTAGTCGAGGGAATAGAGAAAATCTTCCCCTGACTAAAATCCACCACATCGCGACACTGCTTGTAGATACAAGCAAATCCCCATCCAGAATGTTTATCCTCATCATAAAGCTCCTGGACACGGGAATGCCCGAGATGGAGATTTGAGGGACCAGCTTAACAATCAAAGGGACCAGGAGGTCAACTCAGCTGACTTGACAGCAAGGCTCAGTCATGCTAGGAAAAAGACCTCTCCTCATCATAATCCCTCTCCTCGGCATATGAGTCCTCCTCGACCTATGAGTCCTCCTCGGCACAGGAGCCCTCCTCATTACAGGACTCCTCCCCGTTCTTTGATAGCTCCTAGGATGGATAGAACCCCTCCTCATCATTACAGGCCATTGAATGGCTAGCACCATCTGGACATGGAGATAATCACCAACAACATGAGAATTAAAGTCGAGTAAATGGACACAGAGAAAAGGAAATGACCAATTGTAGTTCACACTACAACAAGGGAATTGATGCAATAGATCTTTTCCTTTTAAAAAAGACAATTGATGAGATGCAAATGGGACGAAAGGAAGTCGAAGAAGACGATACTAGTGCCACTCGTCCCTTCTCACAACGGATTAATGACCTAGCTCCTAATCCGACTCTTAGATCCCCACCTTTGAAAAATATAGGGGTACGATGGATGCACGAGACCATATGCAGTGTTTTGAATCTAATATGGCCCTACTCATCAAGGCAGATGATATTCTCTGCAAAGCTTTTGCGAGTACCTTATCCATAACAGCCTTGTCCTGGTTCCGTGAGCAAAATAAGGGAAGTATAGATAGATGGAAAATTATGAAGAGGAGTTTCTTGGATCACTTTGTAACAGCTAGGAAGAGAAAGAAAAGATTGACAGATCTTGCCAACATTGAGCTAGGCAAAAAAGGTGGAGGAAAGCTTAACAGACCGGGAGGTGATTGTCTGCTTCAACTCCGGACTATATTCTGGGCAATTGATCTATGAGCTCTCTTTCAGGGAACCTAAATCGAAATTTGATCTATACAATGTGGCCTACGCCATAGCCATGGCGGAAGAGAAGAGCAAGAAGAGATATGAAAAATCGGAAACGGATGCGAATGAACCAACTAGGCTTCCATGGAAGAAACTACAAGGGAAAAAATAGAACTCGAGCTACAGAAAAAAAACCTAGGTCTTCATCCCCCTTACTAAACCTATCACGGAGATCATGCAATTGGTAAACCTACCAGATCCCCGACAACTAAGTGATAGGACAAAGCACATCCGGGATAACTATAAATATTATGCCTTCGACAAGGACCACAGACATGATACGGAGAATTACATCTACCTTAAAAGAATGATCCAGAGATGGGTTGATGAAGGAAAACTTGACCACTATTTTATGGGAAAAGATAACAAGCGAGGAAGATATGACAATGATAGAGAGGAAAGAGAGGACAGACATCCTAGATCAAAGCTACACATCATAAAAGAGGGGCAGTCTCCAACAAGAAACTAAAATATCAAATACATGAGCTCAGCAAAGTCTACCACATCCCCGCCGAGGTCCATAAAGAAGAGGAACTTTTAAGCTTCTCCCCTAGTGAGTTGGCCAAAAGTCGAGCAGCTGGTAAACAACCCTTGGTGATCAAGGGAAGAATTGATAATTGTGAATCATAGAGACTCCTGATAGACTCAGGGGCTTCCCGGGACATTCTGTACTACTCCACCTTCCAGAAGATGAATCTAAAGGATAGCATGCTTGAACCATACGCTGGTAGACTGGAAGGCTTCACCAATCACAAGGTCAATGCCATGGGCACTGTTGATTTACTACTTAAAGTTGGGGAATACCCAATCCGTGCCAAGGCCACAGTAACATTCGTGGTCATGGACTTTGCAAGCGACTACCATGACATCCTAGGAATTCCAAGTCAAGGAAAACTTGGGATGGTCGCCTCCGTCCCCCACCAGCGAGTTATGTTCCCAACTCCGGCAGGAATTGGATATGTGAGGGCGACCCCCAAGGACTTCTTAGAACATATGATGAAAATAAGGAAAATAACTAGAAAGGTGGAGGTGGACACACCAGAGGAAAACCTGAAAATGTCTAAGTCTATGAAGACTACCAGCACCAGTTCTAGGCTTCACCTGATTTTTGAAGCCGAAGATGAGGAGCACATAATGCTCGACATTCACGAAGCTGACGGTGATAACATAGTTCTGTCCGTCCCAGACATAGCCCCTCATCTCGTCATCGGCCAAAACTCGGGGGCCGACCAAGACATGAGACAAGGAGAGCAGGACGTGGGTGAACTAGTGGAAATTGAGGACCTAGACATAAATGGTGACGATGGGAGAAGACTTAGAGAAATAATCATTGGGACTTTACAATTCCGGGACGGTCCAGAAATGGAGCCCGTGGATGAATTGAAAGAAAGCATAGGACTGAGGAGTGCTACTGGAACAATGCCTCTTGTTTCAATCGTGGTAAACAAGGGCACAAGGTCAAGGACTGTTCGGAACCAGTGAAGACTACTACACCCAAAGGAAATGGAAATAATGACAAAGACAAGCCAAATGGAAGGGGAAGGGTGTTCACTATGACTGTTAGGGACGCTCGGGCTCCCAACGACGTGGTGGCATGTACCTTTCAATTATGTAACCTTAAAGTTTATGCTTTTATAGATTGGTGTAACACATTTTTTGATTTCTTCTCGGTTGGCCCATCATATGAACTTGAAGCCTGAAACCCTATATATAAATTTCGTGATAGATGCCCTTACCAATGAGTCTATTGTAATAATCTCAGTGTATATTGTAACGACCCCAAATTTCCACAACAATAATAATACTTAATTGATAATAAAATAACCTCCAAAGGCTACTAAAATCATAATTCAAACACTAACCACAATTTGAAATAACTTAAATGCTGAAAAACGGTAACACTTTCAACGGCTAGTACAATCCACTAGCTCAACAAAATTCTTTATAGTCTTACAACTCTCAAATAACTACATTAACTGACTAAAGATTCTAAAATGAAATAAGCTAAAAACGATCCTTGAACTCCTTATGAGGTGCTCCCGAACCGTTTCACATTCTTCCTATATGAAATCTGGAAGAAGAAAAAAATGAAAGGGTGACCGAACAATGCCCAGTAAGTTCATATACAACCCCTCCGGTTACTAAGGTGGAGTTGACCTGAAGGAATATCAAACGATACAATTTTCAAATAACAATCGAAGACATAACGAAGTACAAATTCGAAATCATTATTTAACAAATTCTCAAATCACATGTCTTTCAAAATCTCAATGGTTTCACAAACTGAGTTAACAAATATTTTGGAGTTCCAAATGATGACGAAATCGATTCAAATTGACTCGAATGGTTTACTTATTTAAAACTGTCCCATACCAGCTTTAATTAACTAAACCAATCACAGATTATTAGGAATTTCAAAGGACTGATAAGCTGAACAAAACTAACTCGAGTAATCTAATTATCTACAACTGTCCCATACCAGCCGTAGATAATCAAATCACTCACAGACATCATGATCACATAAGTGGTCCACTGACCTTATCAAACCAAAATCCCATAAAGGGAACAAAAGCCCACAAGGAGTACAAAGGTTGACTCCGCAGAGTCCTAAACAGTGTATCCGGAACACTTCACCACTACTACATTGAAGCGGTGAACTAAGTTTGCCCGAAGGCCAAAATATCAAATATACCCCGCCGAAGCAGGTTGTCTAACTTAGTGATCATTAATGGAACAAAAATCACATCATATTAAAACTCATTTTTTTTATACAGAATACGAACTTTCACAATAACAACAAAATTCTGTATTTACGAAACCAAAAGGATGATATAGCAAACGAATACAAAAGATTAGCAAATAACGGTAAACGAGGGAGTCAAAACAAATACTGACGCGAGGTCAGCTTTTACGTATCAAAGAAACGTACATCGCCAAGAAATATGCGGAAACCTAAACAATGAAACGGAGTGGAAATCAATTAACTTAAAGATGTATAATCCCTTACCTTAGCCTTGCTTTCCTTCCTTAAGCAACGCCTTTACGCGAAATCTACAATCACGGAATAACATAACTTAGGCACAAGTAATCGTTTATTACTTCTTATGCATCTATACTTCCTTTCTTTAGTTAACCTATGAGTTACTCTTAGACTCACCTTAACTGGTTAACTAACTTTCTATTTTTAGGAAACTTTCCTAATTTAGTAATTTCTTAATTTTAAAAACTTTCTTCTTATGGATCTTTCCTCACGAGGAAACTTAGGTTCATTCCTTTCCATGGAAGTCTAATTTCTTGATAGCTTCCTAATTACGGTCCCTCTTCTCTTTTGGGTAACTTTCTTTATTTGGAAAGTTTCCTTCTTCAGAAGCTTTCTATTTCGAAACCCTAACATTCTCGGAACCTAAGTCTTTTAGTATTCTTTCTAATACTAAAGTGTTATTTTTCTTCTTTCCCTTTGATATAACTTTTTAAAATCTTTGGACTTCTCCTTACTTTCAAAAGGTTCCTTTAGGTTTTCTTATTTTCAGAAAAGTCCCTTTAGTTTTCATAATTTCAATAAAGTCCTTTAACTTTCTAAAATTTACAAAGAAGTCCCTTAACTTTCAGAATTTTACTCAATAGTCCCTCAAATTTTGAAAAATTGCAAAACAGTCCCTCAACTTTTAAATAATTGCAAAACAGTCCCTCAACTTTTAAATAATTGCAAAACAGTCCCTCAGAAACTTTGGACTCTTCAGTTTAGTCCCTTAGTTAATTGTTCAATGAATTAACTTAACTGAAACTCAGAATCTAACCATTCAGCTTTTAAAACTTCCAGTTTGGTCCCTTTTTCAGTTTGAAAACTAACTATGCTTTTCCAAAATAGACCAAAAGTTTAACAACCCAAACACATCTAGGTCATTCTGCCGAATCACTAGGTGATTCAAAACATTGTTTTTGTTCTTCTTTTTACTTTCTAAGCATTAACCAAATCATTTATTTCACAAACACCTTAATTAAAACAATTTTAATCATATTAATTGTTTTAGATTTAAACCCTTTTTTTATTCCTAATCAAGATAAACTAGGGTTATGATTACCTTATTATAACATTCAATTCCCCATTATTCAAACCCTCAATTTATTCATTAGGCTCTAAGATTAAACCATTAAAAATTTAAGAATGAACAACCTAGAATAAAATGGTTTTAAAATTTCAAAAATTCATAACTAATTCATTATTACTCCGAATCGAACAAAACGAAAACTAGGGTTTAGGGTATCACATTACCTTGATTATGGTGCAGAAATATTGGCCAAATAAGATCAAAATCCGGCTGTTCTTCCCTCCTATTCAGTCCAGCCGCCGCCCCCCTCTCTCTCTAGGGTTTTTAGAATTTTTTTTTTTTTTTAAAAGAAGGATTATGGAAAATAATGAGGAGGTTTTATTATTTATAGCTAGGCTTTAACCTCCTTGGGCCCTTTAACCTCATTAGCCCACAACATAGCCCACTTGATTAAATAATTGACTTGGTCCACCCAATTAAATCCAAATCCAACTAAATAAGGAGTATTATTTTATTTATTTTTATAATTAAAATAATACTAAAAAAAATTTAAAATTTTCGGGTCTTTACATTCTTACCCCCTTAAAAGAAGTTTAGTCCTCTAAACTTAACGTACCTGCCACTATCCAATTTGCATCATCATCATCTCTAGTTTTCATAGTATAGACTCTTCCTGTACGCTTCGAATTTGAGTCGTCCTTGTTGTCCTTACTCTTGTCCTTGTTCTCACGATCCTTTGTGAACCTTTCTTTGAGTGGTTCAGGGCAATCCTTAATCATATGCCCGGTCTTCCCACAGTTGAAACACGCCTTTAAGATTCTATAACAACGTTGGGTTTCATGATTACCCCCACACTCATTACACTTGGCACCATCAGTACGTTGTGTCACCTGTTTCTTTGCCTGACTTCCTGAATCCTTATTATCCTGAAAACTGGTTTGTCTATCTCTCTTTTTATGCTTGTCATTCCAATCTGCCTGCACTTCGATAAGACCTCTTTCCACTAGCAACGCCTTGTTTACCACGTCCTTATATGTCTTAAGCTCAAATGGTACCACTCCCCTCTTGATTGCAGGCTTTAACCCCTCTTCAAACCTACGCACGCGATTTTCTTCGATTGCCACGTAAGTAGGGGCAAACTTGGCAAGACGTGCAAACTCAGCCTCATACTCAGACACCGTCCTGTCCTTCTGAACTAGCTTAATAAAGTCATTCTCTCTCTGAATTTGCTCACTCCTAGGAAAATACTTTTCATAAAATGCCACTTTGAAATCTTCCCAAGTAAACAAAAACTCGTCATTCTGATGTTTGCGCTTCTCCATAAGCCACCAATCATAGGCCCCCTCCTTCAACATGAAGGTGGCACACGACACCTTGATACTCTCACGATAGCGCATCCCCTCAAATGTCTTTTCCATCTCTTGCACCCAATCCTCTGCTGCTATAGGTCCCCCAATACCACTAAAGGTTGTGCTAGTATGCTTTTAAATTCTGCTAAATCACTACTCTGCCTAGGTGGGATACCACCAACCTGTTGTTGCTGGATTAATCCTGTAAGTGCTTGTAACAAGGGTACTAATTCTGCCATCGGCGCTACTGGTTGCTGCACCCCCTGACCATTGGTCCCATTGGCTTGATTACCATCCTGAGCATTTTGGGTATTCTCAACCCTATGATTAGAACTATTCTCAGCTGAAACCTCATGGTTGTCATTCTCAACATGATCCTCTTCCCTCACATCATTAGTCTGATTCCGTTGTCGACCTCTCCGGTTTTGGATCCTCGTACTCACTCTTCTTTTCGCCATTAACCTAAAATAGCAAAAGGGGAAAATAGTCATAAATCCAAATAGATAAGCTTTTGACATGCTAGGAAATAAAATATTATAAACTTTCATAATTCGATAAAACAACTAATCATATCTAACAAACTACACTAACACTCCCAGAATGACACTGAGGTCAAACCTAAGACTCAGATCAAACTTATCCTCACACATTCTAAACTCCCAAAGATCTAAAAGCTCAAATCAAACTTATCCTCATACATTCTATCTCCCAAGGATCTAAAAGCTCAAATCAAACTTATCCTCATACATTCTATCTCCCAAGGATCTAAAACCAGGCTTTGATACCAACTCTAACGACCCCAAATTTCCACAACAATAATAATACTTAATTGATAATAAAATAACCTCCAACGGCTACTAAAACCATAATTCAAACACTAACCACAATTTGAAATAACTTAAATGCTGAAAAACGGTAACACTTTCAACAGCTAGTACAATCCACTAGCTCAACAAAATTCTTTATAGTCTTACAACTCTCAAATAACTGCATTAACTGACTAAAGATTCTAAAATGAAATAAGCTAAAAACGATCCTTGAACTCCTTATGAGGTGCTCCCGAACCGTTTCACATTCTTCCTATATGAAATCTGGAAGAAGAAAAAAATGAAAGGGTGAGCGAACAATGCCCAGTAAGTTCATATACAACCCCTCCGGTTACTAAGGAGGAGTTGACCTGAAGGAATATCAAACGATACAATTTTCAAATAACAATCGAAGACATAACGAAGTAGAAATTCGAAATCATTATTTAACAAATTCTCAAATCACATGTCTTTCAAAATCTCAATGGTTTCACAAACTGAGTTAACAAATATTTTGGAGTTCCAAATGATGACGAAATCGATTCAAATTGACTCGAATGGTTTACTTATTTAAAAGCTGTCCCATACCGGCTTTAACTAACTAAACCACTCATGATTATTAGGAATTTCAAAGGGTGATAAGCCGAACAAAACTAACTCGAGTAATCTAATTATCTACAACTGTCCCATACCAGCCGTAGATAATCAAATCACTCACAGACATCATGATCACATAAGTGGTCCACTGACCTTATCAAACCAAAATCCCATAAAGGGAACAAAAGCCCACAAGGAGCACAAAGGTTGACTCCGCAGAGTCCTAAACAGTGTATCCGGAACACTTCACCACTACTACATTGAAGCGGTGAACTAAGTTTGCCCGAAGGCCAAAATATCAAATATACCCCGCCGAAGCAGGTTGTCTAACTTAGTGATCATTAATGGAACAAAAATCACATCATATTAAAACTCATTTTTTTATACAGAATACGAACTTTCACAATAACAACAAAATTCTGTATTTACGAAACCAAAAGGATGATATAGCAAACGAATACAAAAGATTAGCAAATAACGGTAAACGAGGGAGCCAAAACAAATACTGACGCGAGGTCAGCTTTTACGTATCAAAGAAACGTACATCGCCAAGAAATATGTGGAAACCTAAACAATGAAACGGAGCAGAAATCAATTAACTTAAAGATGTATAATCCCTTACCTTAGCCTTGCTTTCCTTCCTTAAGCAACGCCTTTACGCGAAATCTACAATCACGGAATAACATAACTTAGGCACAATTAATCGTTTATTACTTCTTATGTAACTATATTTCCTTTCTTTAGTTAACCTATGAGTTACTCTTAGACTCACCTTAACTGGTTAACTAACTTTCTATTTTTAGGAAACTTTACTAATTTAGTAGTTTCTTAATTTTAAAAACTTTCTTCTTATGGATCTTTCCTCGCGAGGAAACTTAGGTTCATTCCTTTCCATGGAAGTCTAATTTCTTGATAGCTTCCTAATTACGATCCCTCTTCTCTTTTGGGTAACCTTCTTTATTTGGAAAGTTTCCTTCTTCAGAAGCTTTCTATTTCGAAACCCTAACATTCTCGGAACCTAAGTCTTTTAGTATTCTTTCTAATACTAAAGTGTTATTTTTCTTCTTTCCCTTTGATATAACTTCTTTAAAATCTTTGGACTTCTCCTTACTTTCAAAAGGTTCCTTTAGGTTTTCTTATTTTCAGAAAAGTCCCTTTAGTTTTCATAATTTCAATAAAGTCCTTTAACTTTCTAAAATTTACAAAGAACTCCCTTAACTTTCAGAATTTTACAAAATAGTCCCTCAAATTTTGAAAAATTGCAAAACAGTCCCTCAACTTTTAAATAATTGCAAAACAGTCCCTCAACTTTTAAATAATTGCAAAACAGTCCCTCAGAAACTTTGGACTCTTCAGTTTAGTCCCTTAGTTAACTGTTCAATGAATTAACTTAACTGAAACTCAGAATCTAACCATTCAACTTTTAAAACTTCCAGTTTGGTCCCTTTTTCAGTTTGAAAACTAACTATGCTTTTTCAAAATAGACCAAAAGTTTAACAACCCAAACACATCTAGGTCATTCTGCCGAATCACTAGGTGATTCAAAACATTGTTTTTGTTCTTCTTTTTACTTTCTAAGCATTAACCAAATCATTTATTTCACAAACACCTTAATTAAAACAATTTTAATCATATTAATTGTTTTAGATTTAAACCCTTTTTTTATTTCTAATCAAGATAAACTAGGGTTATGATTACCTTATTATAACATTCAATTCCCCATTATTCAAACCCTCAATTTATTTATTAGGCTCTAAGATTAAACCATTAAAAATCTAAGAATGAACAACCTAGAATAAAATGGTTTTAAAATTTCAAAAATTCATAACTAATTCATTATTACTCCGAATCGAACGAAACGAAAACTAGGGTTTAGGGTATCACATTACCTTGATTATGGTGCAGAAATATTGGCCAAAGAAGACCAAAATCCGGCTGTTCTTCCCTCCTATTCAGTCCAGCCGCCGCCCCCTCTCTCTCTAGGGTTTTTAGAATATTTTTTTTTTAAAAAGAAGGATTATGGAAAATAATGAGGAGGTTTTATTATTTATAGCTAGGCTTTAACCTCCTTGGGCCCTTTAACCTCATTAGCCCACAACTTAGCCCACTTGATTAAATAATTGACTTGGTCCACCCAATTAAATCCAAATCCAACTAAATAAGGAGTATTATTTTATTTATTTTTCTAATTAAAATAATACTAAAAAAAAAATTAAAATTTTCGGGTCTTTACATATATATCTTGTACCTTGAACATGGGTGGGAAGGAATTGTCCATTGATTTTATATGTTTAAACTTCCAGGAATTTTGATGTTATTTTAGGTATGGATTGGTTAGCTGCGTATCATGCGAGGATATACTGTTTTGAGAAAGAATTTGTATTTTGTATTCCTGGTGACCCAGAATTCTATTTTACAGGGTCAAAATTTGAACGGAAGTCTGGGTTAATATCGTTCTTTAAGGCTCGAAAACTATTGAAGAAAGGGTGTCAAGGGTTCTTGGATTTTTTTTATTAATACAAGTAAGGAAGGGCTAAGCTTGAAATGGTCCCAATCGTACAAGAGTTTATGGATGCATTTCCAGAAGAGTTGTCGGGAATACCACCTAAATGAGAGGTTGATATCTCCATTGATCTAGTTCCTAGCATGGTCTTATCTCTAAGGCACCCTATAGAATGGTACCCGTGGAACTTAAGGAGTTAAAAAAGCCATTGCAAGAACTATTGGAGAAGGGGTTTATTAGACCTAGTGTCTGTGTCCTTGGGATGCTCCAATATTATTCATGAAGAAGAAGGATGGGTCTATGAGACTTTGCATTGACTATAAAGAGCTGAACAAGGTTAACGTGAAGAATAAGTATCCTTTACGAAGGATAGATGATTTGTTTGACCAATTGCAAGGAACATGTTACTTCTCCAAGATAGATCTTCATTCCGGGTACCATCAATTGAGAGTGAGAAAGGAGGATGTCTCTAAGACAACATTTAGAACTAGGTATTGACATTATGACTTTTTGGTCTTGGAACTAAGGTCAAAACTTTACATATTTTTGAATTGGCTGAGCTCTACTTGAATAGTAACAACCCAACTTGAAATTTGGAGTGTTTCCTTAACTTTCTTTGATTCAATTTGAGATATAAGTGAAGTGTGCTAATCATAGTTTGAGCTTCTAGTTTGAAGAATAACATGTAGGTCACAAATAATGTTAGAAACTGAGTGATCCCTGACCTCATGACTTTCGGGAGGTAAATCTGGTTGAGTTTAAGGTTATTGAAGATCTTCTAGTGGTACTTCATATGAACCATTCCAATCATTGTAAGTGAGTTAAGGTATTAGTTCTAAAGTATGTATGTGAGTAGATTCCACTGCATCATCATTTGAATGAACATCTTGAGTAGGAATTTCAAATGTTGGTTCTTGAAAACATGATGGAGGTGCGGTCGAAGTAGATGTAATTTCTTGTGTCGAGTGATTTTCAAGTCTAGGAGTAGCTTGTGGAGGAACACCTGGCTTATTAGGCTCAACAAAATCAGCAATATTTGGAGTCAAATGTGGCTCAAGAATAGAATATTCATCAAAAGTAACATGTACATGTTCTACTATATTTAAACAAAATTTATTGAAAACATGAAAATCTTTATAATATATAGTATACCCAACAAATATACCTTCATCTTTTTTGTTTTATAGGTGAATTTTCCTCGATATTCTCTTCTATTGTATAGAATATTACATTTGCATTCAAAGATTTTGATGAAAACAATGTTGTGGGTTTTTTCTGTTCAAATATTTTGAAGAAGGCAAAAAAGAAAAGTATAACTCTTGCTCGACGGAGTGAGTACAATTTTACCCTTTTATTTCCCACTCAAAATAAAACTTCTTCAAAATCAAAATGAAAACTTTAAAACATATTTTTACCTAATTAGACTCTTGCACACTCACAACAACTATTAATTTACTATTTGCTATTACACATTATTTCTTCTACGGCATTTTTATATATTTTTGACACTTAAGTCACTTACTTTTTTGTTTTTAATCTCCATGTCCAAAATAAAATTGTACTTTATAACTTTTAGTGGAAAGAAATATTTTTTCCGATATAATAGTGGGCAAGAGCCTTTAAACAGAATATAGGCATTTAATAACCTTAGTAGTTGATTTATTATAAGGTATATAAGTCTCGAGTTGGTCTTACAAAAATGCATTTTTTCTAACACTTAGGAAAAACGTGTTTTGTTTTCCCCGTTTGTGCCTGTGCCAGTGCCAGTTTAACAAAGTGCTAGTGTGACAAAGTGCCAGTGCATGTGTAACAAAGTGCCAGTGTAAAAAAGTGTCAGTACCAGTTTAACAAAGTGCCAGTGTAAACAAAGTGCCTGTGCATGTGTAACAAAGTGCCAGTGTAAAAAGTGTCATTGCTAGTTTAACAAAGTGCCAGTACACTAACACAGGCACTTTGTTAAACTGGCACTGGCGTTTTTTACAGTGGCACTTTACTATACATGCATTAACACTCTTCACATTGGCACTCTTTTACACTAACACTGGCACTTTGTTCCACATGCACTGACACTTTGTTACACATGCACTGGCACTGAGTTTCTGGACAAATGGAGCGATCACGCCCATCCTTGGATGCTTGTCACTCTTCACACTGGCACTCTTTTACACTAACACTGGCACTTTATTGCACATGCACTGGCACTTTGTTACAAATGCACTGGCATTGAGTTTCTGAACAAAGAGAGCTTTTAACTGGCACTTTTTTAGACATACACTGGTACATTTTTACCATAACCCTGGCAATTATTTAGACAACTGCTGTCACTCTTAAATGCTATCCTTCACTCGCCCCTACCTCCTTTCTTGTTCAGTCCACCGGCCACCGCTGCCATTGATTTCTTATCTGCACTATCATTCATCGAACATTGAATTTGTTTAGGGATTTTTCAATTTCCCCCCACCCATATGATTATGACTCTGGGCGGTGCCCTTCGTCCTGCTCCAACATCGTTATTCCATTTTGTTCATTCCACCCGACAGATCTCTCACTTGGTTCCTCCAATTTCAGTTTCTAAACATGGGTCGGTACCGTACAATCGGATTCTGAAAGCTTCTCTGCATTCAAGTGAGTCCACTCAACATTTCTTACCCTAATTTAATTTGCTTCCATTCTGATGATTGTTATCGTTAATTTGTTAGGAATACAAACTATGAGATTGAAGCAATTCTCAGATTGTTTCCATGCCAGTTGGGTGCCGCAACATTTACATACCATAAAAAGTAAAGAATTTAACTTGAGAATTCTACTTAAGGTTTTACAAACCAAAACACACTCTTTTACAAACCAAGGAACATAGTCCCAAATATACAATATTTACAATCTCAAAAGAGTTTTCCAAAATAGAAGACAATATTTCAAGTCTAGGAACTACCCCTTGGTTTACATTTACATAATGTAACCAACTATACAATACCTTGAACAAAATACCACCCAACTCGGCGTCCTCACGTGATCAACGTGGCCTAGCCCCAGGCTCTCCTCTTTCTAAGAAAGCAATAAAAGGACGGGGTGAGATAAATCTCAACAAGATATTATGTATGTAGCAATATGATATGCAATCACAATATGAAAGCATATAATCAACAACTCATCATATATATCATATTCTTTTCAACACCAAGCAAGATATATATCTATTAACACATAAGTGGAAAACTGTAACCGTTGTAAGGATACTGAGCCAAGGTTTAATCCTCAAAAGGATATCACGATCCGGGTAGCATCAACCACTGAAGAAACAGTTCCGAAACCAAATCATAATAACAACAAACGGGGCTATGACACAAAGTCATACCTAATAGTGCAACTAGACTACCCTCGAGCTAGTTCACTATCCCCAAACCATGGTCGATGGCTGGGCAAACAGGGAACCAGTGTATGAACTTTAACGAACTCAGCTCGGGTGCCATTATAGTCCCATAACACTGCCCAAAATTCAAGCACCATCTGGACTTGAAATAGAAGCACAGTACTACATACTTGCTTACAACAACCGATGATTCCAAAGTAGGGAACCATACCAATATAACATATCAACATGATATCAAATGATAACAATTATCTATGAACACTAGCACTAAGGCTAAAACATCCTTGAACCAATTAAACTTAGGATTCCAAAGTAGGGAACCCTAATCAAGCACATCATAAAGATGTCAAACAATTATCAAAAGTGCAACACATATTGTCTACACACTTATAATAACCATTCAAGGATGGAACAACAATCATAGACCATGTATATGAAATCAAGTAAGGGCACAATATATAACCAACAAGCCCTACATGTTCAATATACAACAATTAATAACCTTTATAAAGGTTCAAGATCAAATTACTAAGTTTGAATAACTTTGGTTAAGTTGCAAATCAAGCCTGCCAATCATTTTCAGAACAATATTTAAACCACTTCCACAAATCCATTTTGACCAAGTAAGACATCATTGGGTAGCTAAAGTATTGTACTTCAATTATAGTTAAAGAGGGTTCAATTATATACTATGTAGATTAGGTTTATAATGCTTGAAAAATAGTTCAGAGGTGGCAGGGTAGGGCACGACTCGTGCCCCATTAACACTCACTCAGATTCAGTCGTCCCAAGGGGAACGACTAGTCCAACCTCAAGGGACGACTCGTGCCACATGGCACGAGTCGTGCCCTCTGCCCAGAAATCAGAAACATAGCTAGAACAACAGAATTCAGCAACAACAATCAACTTTGGTCATGTCCTTTGCTGCAAACATCAGTATTCAAACACGACTTCATCTAAAACTCATTCTAAACCAAATACCATATACCAAATACCATTTCCAAGCTTTCCACCTCAATTAAAATGGTTCCAAAAACATTTCTAATCATTTAGAAGGATTCACAAAGGCCTTGAACCTAGCCCATTACACCATTCACCTTTAAACCAACCTAATTACTCCCTTCAACTTCCATTAACCACAAAACCATAACCTAGTCATTATACTCAATTTTCCAACTTCAAGATATTACTCTCAAAATACTAACAACATCGATAAAACAACAAAATCAAGATTTAACATCAAATGAACAATTAATTGAAATAAGTCATAATAACTTATCGAAATAATGCGAAATGAAATAATTATTTTTCCGGATAGATGCGCTCCCCTCGGCGCCACGAACAATAATATGCGATCGGATTTAAAAACGAAAAGGTAATGAAGTGGCTAGAATTTTTGGAAGAAGGAGTTAGGGTTTTGGTTTTTCTCTTCTTGGCTAAGAACAGAGGAAAGAGATGAAAGTGAGGTCGATTGATTTTTCCATGGAATTAAACAAGGATAACTTTCAACTATTTTCACCCAGGCTCCTTCCACTCTTATTTTACAATAACTTAAAAACCTTACACTTTCACCCTTGACACAAAAGCACCTCAAAATTCATAACTTAATAGTTAAAATTTCAAATATTCTACTTTCACCACAACACTTTATATTTATTCCATTTAGACCCTAAATTAATAAAATTAATTCATTAACATCCTAAAATTACATAAGTTGTCAAAACATAAAATAAGCACATAACTTAACCAAGTAGCATAAAGTACATAAAATGAGATACTACAACCCCCAACCCCACGTGCTAAACATGTGCTACATTAGTGTCTAGGATTAGGGTCGTGACAAACACACTACAAGTAGCCAAATCAAATGGGAAAATACGAGTCTGTGTTGACTTCAGAGACTTGAACAAGGCATCCCCTAAAGATGACTTCCCTCTACCAAACATAGACATGTTTGTCAACGCCACCGCAACATACAAAGTCCGCTCATTCGTAGATGGATTCGCAGGGTATAACCAAATCCTCATGGCAGAGGAAGACCAACACAAAACAGCGTTCACCACGCCTCGGAGGATGTTCTGTTATACAGTCATGCCGTTTGGTCTGAAAAACGCTGGGGCTACTTATCAAAGGGTAGTCACAACGCTGTTTCACGACATGATCCACAAACAAATAGAGGTATATGTGGACGAAATGATTATCCGCTCAAAGGGGACAGATGGTCAGCACTTCAGAGATCTCAGAAAATTCTTCAATCGACTGAGACAACACAAAATGAGGCTCAACCCCGCGAAATCCTCATTCGGGGTGGTCAAAGGGAAGGTCTTCGGATACATGGTCACCGAATGTGGCATAGAAGCGGATCCCACCAAGATAAAGGCCATCATAGACATGCCTCCACCCAGAACACAGAAAGAAGTAAAGGGATTCATGGGCGGACTCTAATACATCAGTCGATTCATCAATCAACTAACTACGATGTGCGATCCTATCTTCAAGTTACTCAAGAAAAATGCACCTCAAGAATGGACAGAGGAATGTCAAGAGGCATTCGAGAAAGTCAAGCACTAATTGACTTCTCCACCTATCCTAGTTCCACCGTACAAGGAAAAACCCTTAAAAATATACCTCACAGTTACTGACAACACGCTAGGGGCTATGCTCGCTCAAGAACAGCCAGCTTCGCACACAGAAAATGCAATATACTTTGTCAGCCGTAGATTCTAAGGCAGCGAAATCAATTACTCCCCACTCGACAAGTCTTGCGCTGCTCTTGTCTGGGTAACACAGAAACTAAAGCACTACATGGAAGCCTTCCCGGTTCATCTCATAGCATGAATGGATCCTTTGAAGTACATCCTAGACAAATAAAATTTGTCTTTGCGACTGGCTAAGTGGTATTTCATGCTCGCGGGATATGATATCACTTACGTCACTCAGAAATCCATCAGAGGTAGTGTATTCGCAAATCAGTTGGCCGAATTTCCTTGCCACGAAGTGAAGGGGGAAGACCCGCGATTCCCCGATGAGGACATCATGAGTATAGAAGACGAAAATAAGTGGCAATTATTTTTTGATGGCGCAGCCAATAAGAAAGGTTTCGGCATCGAAATGTTGTTAGTGGATCCCGATGACATCTACACTCCTGTAAGTACCCAAATCCGGGTCGTCCAAATCCGTCAGAAAGTTAACCAAAATCCGTTAACTGGCCCGCTCCAGGTTAACCGGAACTCGTTAAACTCCCCGTTGCTGTGCCAACGAGACGTCCCGGAACCGCCCCGTGCATCCCGACGTCGAACCGTACTTAGCACGTGACATCTCACGTAAAAGTATGGCTTTCCCTGAAAAACGCATTTTCCGGCACTTTCCGGGGGCATTTCGGACATTTCCCGGACTGTTATTTTAAAAAACGGACAAAACCGGGACCGAGGGACAAAATCCCACCTCAGCTGGTGACTCAGAGGGCACGTGGCAGCCATGCCACCTCCCATTAGTCACCCTTCAATCAATTTCAGAGGGAAAAGACCAAAATGCCCCTGGTTTGCAAGCCAAGTCCGGCCGGACTCACTGTGCACTTTTCCTGAAATTGCCGGAAGTCCCAGTTTCCAAAATTCCCAAAACCCCTGAAATTCAGTCCAAGTCCGGTCGGACTCCTACTGCAATTTTCACCCTATAAATAGAAGTTGCTGTCAAAGGCAAGGAAAGGATTTTTTCACACCAAAAAATCACCACCCCACGGTCCAAACTGGTTTTCACCCTTCCCGAGCTCCCGTTTTGTCTCGATTCGCGTGAAACCTTCGTATTTCGATCAAATACGCACCCTACAACTTCGAAACAACCTTTCGAATCACTTTCCGTGTCCCGTACACACCTCCCGAGCCAAAGGAGTCGACCCTAGCCATAGGTATAACTCCCTCTCTCTGAATCTTCCGTTCCGTCTCGGTTTACGCGCCAGTCGCTATAACTGTTTCGAACGTCCGTTATCAAAATGTAGACGCCTCTGTCTAACGGGGTCCGATACGTTTTAGCCCCTTGATCCTCTTCTCTTTCCGTAAGAGAAGTAATCACGGGTTAAAACGGCGTTCCGACCCCGTTAGTTTACTTTCATGTCATTTACAATTCCGAGCCGTTTGGCCTCGTTGATCGTCATTTACAATTCCGAGCCGTTTGGCCTCGTTGATCGTCATTTACAATTCCGAGCCGTTTGGCCTCGTTGATCGTCATTTACAATTCCGAGCCGTTTGGCCTCGTTGATCGTCCTTTACAATTCCGAGCCGTTTGGCCTCGTTGATCGTCATTTACGAATCCGGATCGTTTGATTCCGTTGACACCGCTTTAAATACTGTCATTTACAAGTCCGATCCGTTTGGATTGTGATAGTATTTACTTTTCAAAGTCCGAGTCGCAACCCGATTCGTTGATCGCATGTCATTTAATACGTATTTTCCCGTAAAAATCGTTAACAATGTAATGCCCGGTTCAAAACCGGAGTTCGTCCGTCGAACTCTCTTTCAAAACGCGCGAAATGACGTTCGGCCTCCGAATGCTCATCTTCAAACTCAAAGCCGCCATTTGACACTTAAAATCATTTAATACGCATTTTTCCCGTAAAAATCGTTAACAATGACTCGTATGGCTCAAAGTCGACGTTTGCCACGCAAACGCTCATTTCAAACTCAAACCGACGTTTGTCATTCAAACGCTCGTCTTTTCAAACAAAGTCACCTAATCAACGTTTGTCATTCAAACCAAGATTAAGCTTGTCATTCAAGCCCCCATTTCAAAAGACACACACACACACACACACGATTTCGAGAAAGGTAGAAAGACTCGTCATGCGAGGCGTTTCGGGCGATCTCGTCATACTCTACCCGAAACGTAACTTGACCTCCGAACCTAACAATCTCTGGTACAAAAAAAGCTTTTTACTCGTTTTTGCTGCCAATAAAAATGATCCCCTTTTTCAAAAAAGCCTTTTCCTAAGTTTTTGCTACCAATAAAAACGACACCTTTTCACAATAGCCGTTTCTCAACGTTTGGGCTCAAAATACAAAAACCGCGTGGCGACTCCTCATTTTGTTCCTTCCCATGAAGCGAGGTCTCAGACACCAACCCTCCGCGAAAGACAACCGCGTTTCGCGTCCGCGCGAAATCCCGGGTAATTTCAGTTGGCGACTCCGCTGGGGATCGAATACTTTTTTCAAAACTGCCGATGTTTTCTAAAAAGCCTTCCGTGGGTCAAACTTTCGTTTACCCTTCCTCGTTTTTGTGTGCGTGTGTTACTTTAAACCTCGAACGGTTTTGTTTCGAAAGGCATTACATTGTCAACTTTTCAAAATCTTACCATGTTTGTGCATCCCCATTCATGTTTGATTTTCATTGCTGTCTTTTGAACTGTGCATCATAAATTCTTTAAGTCACATTCTGAAAAATCTCTGTTTTACTCAGAAAAAGAATTTTAGTGACCGCACACTACGCGCACTTGCTGCCTCGGAACACCGCACTTCACGTGCACTTGCTGCCTCGGTACACTGCACACTACAACCCCTAACCCGGGATGGCCTTATCAGTTGCACTCCGATTGGTCTGCCAGACACCTTTCGGGGGCGCACGGGGTCGTCCCAAACATCCCATCCTAGCCCGTGTAAGCCATGCACTCTTTGTGTCACACTTTGTCCAAGACCCCGGTTGGTTTTTGGCCTAGCTCGTGTCATAAAGCCTAAGTGTATGTTTTTTACGCCGGGCCCCGCTCCGAGTCAGGCTCGAGAGTTTGAGACCAAAGGTCGTTCCCGACCCGAAGTCTTGAGCTTTTCAGCCTTGACTTTGACGCGGAGCTCTGCCGAAAAATATACCCGAAGGTTCAATGTGACGCCATGTCACCAAACCTCGCCGTATGTACCGTGCCAGCCACAACTTGGCCAACGCTAAAAAGCTAAGGTCTCTCGCACAAGCGAGTCAGGAGAGGTCATGCCCAAATTTTGGCACGACTCCCGCCTTAACTTAAGGACGTTGACCTCGGCCAGTGGCCCGTACGCCGCACACGTCGACAGTTTGCGTGATCCGCTAGCCTTAAGTTCACTTTTTCCTTTGTCGGTGGAACTCGCTTGCCTTATCAGACCTCGCTCGGGATAGTCCGTCCTGAGAAAGATGATCTACAATGGAAACGAGGGGCTTATAAGCGTAGTGACGAGATCCACTGATTAGAGCTCTAGGATTAGTTGCGAAAAAGAAGACACGCTCTTTTCCAACCAATTAGGACTCTGAGAAAACGCGCTTTAAGTAAACTTTAATCGATAACTGCACATTGCACAAGCCCGAAAACCTTGAGCCAAATACCCTTTTCCGAAGCCTAAACCCTTCCTTTCGTTCCCTATAGCGAGCAGAAAGTGGTTCAGATTTCCGGGTCAGCGCCTTGCCGGGATCACGGTAACGGCGGCGTCGAGACGGTTCTTCGGTTCCCTCGGTTCCCTCGGCCAGAATTTCCGACATGTCTAGCTCACCGAGAAATCGTGACGGGGAAGGACCCCCGCCACCGGTAACGAGATATGACATTGGAAGAAGCCATCCGGACTTGTGAGGTTCACAAGAGGCGAGAAAGAAGATCAACGGAATTTCGTGGTACGGCTTACGAATGAGCGAGGTATAGCGGCTATCCCCAGTCGAGACGGTACTTTTGTCACAGTCGAGGATGACGATTCCCGAAACCGGTTCACCAAACCTTCAATCGGGTTCCTCCCCGCCAACTTACGGGATGCCTCCCAACCAAGGAAACGGCCGACCTAGGCTCCATGTTGCCACCTCTCGGGGCAACCCTGTCAATTTTGGTCGGCCCGGTGCTACACCCATCACTCAATATCACCGGCGCACCATTGGACCATCTCGAGGATGCCAATATCCCTCAATACCCTCCCGGGTTCGTCCCGTTGCCTATACACGAATCCCTAAACAGGGGACAAACCCCGATACGGTTCGAGAAAAGGCTCCCGTATATTCTCATATACCAAGCCTTCCACCTCCAATCACTACCGCTCACGTGGTAGCACCGGCGCCGAGCCTCACAGTCCACCTGGACCCAACCTTAGCTGGATGGTCGAGCGGATGAAAGACACGAAAGCCACCATGAGCGGCTCAAAGCGGGAAACGCTCAAATCCACGGATCCGAGAATGGTCACGCCTCTCCTGCCAAGTTCGAGAATGCGGAGATGGACCGATTCGATGGAACCGAATGTCCTCAAACGCACGTCGACACTTACGTTCTCGGCATGAGAGCAAAAGGAGCAACCCTCCGGCAAATGGCCGACCACTTCCGGCATACGCTCAAAAGTTCGGCGTTACGATGGTTTCGAGGGTCAAGCACTGCGGATCGCCACACACAGGGAACAGATCGGTAACATCTTCTGGGATCAGTACAGATCCAACTTAGAGTGGGAAACAAGTCGCGAGGACTTAATCACCACGCGAGCGAGAAGCGGATGAAAGTGTTGGGGAATTCTACAAGAGATGGAGTGGAAACTCTCCGAAATCATGGAGCCACTCTCCAAAGACGAACAGATGCGGATCTTCAAGTCTTGCTTGAGACCGTCCATCGAGAACTCTCATCGATCCACAATTTCTTCCCGGATCTACGGGCCATGGTCAATGCCGGCTCACGGTTCGAGAAGGATCTCAAGGAAAAGTTGGCTCTTGCCACGGCCATACGAGATACCGCTCAACGTGCATTCAATCCTGCACCGGCCCCGGCAAAGGAAAGATACGTCTGTCAACTACGTCCATCGGGGACAACGGTCGGGTAACGAAACCCGGTCCCGCAAAGCAACAATTCTACTCGAAGCGGCACTGTCGTACACTTCGACAAGTTGGACATGCCACCGAGCAAGATGTTGGAAGGGTTAATCAAGGAGGGTCTCCTTAAGCCCGTGGCCAATTACAAACCCAAAGTTCCCGTAGCCAATGCGGACAAGAGCAAATCTTGCGCCTTCCATCGGTATCACGGCCATACCAGCTGACAAGCTTGTTTGGGGTTACGATACGAAATCCAGAACTTGATAGAAGAAGGCAAGTTAGAGCGCCCCGTGGGCCCAATACGATCGGGAATCCCTTTCCGAACAATAACGGCGTGAATTCCATTGAGTGGGTGCCCTAGAAGCATGCCACGAGAACCGGTTTCTCCGCCTCTTTCAGCTTGGATCCTCCTCTAATGTCCACATCGGCTACGATGTTTGTGATTGCTCCGCTTTGCACAGGAGTACGAGTCTCGAGCTGTCCGGAGCAATCCTCAGAAAACGAAGAAGAAATCCTCTCAACGGCAGGCGAGAGAAAGATACGAAGCCGGAGATACCGGCGTAGGTACACTTGGAGAACCCTCAGGGAGGTTCGACTACTACGTCTTGTACTCCGGCCAGTCCTCTTTGCCTCCGAGGCCATGCGGCTCTAGAGCAGACGGGGGTGGGAAAGCCGAAAAGCCCGGGTGAAACAAGAATTCAGACCTGGAACACCGGAATACCTCGGATCTTGGTAGTCTTGCGCCGGTCGAAGCCTAACCCTCCACGGGATCAGCCAAGATTCAACTTGTCCGGCTTGAGCCCGGACCGGTAAAGGAAGATCAAGGTCAGCTTGGCAATCGCACTCGATCAATGTGCTAACCAAGGGCGGCAACCGCCACAGGCAGCCTCAACATACTCCTGAGGTTCCAGCAAAGGCTTTACCTCGCAAGAGGAAGACAGGAAACGGATGGCTGGATGACTCTCCTTCTACGGATAGAGACGAGATCTACGACTCTCGTTTGTATGGCAGTATAATCACGTTCTATGACGAAGACCTACCGAGAGATGCCTCGGGGCACAACGAAGCTCTGTACATCACTCTCAAACTCAACACCATATCACTCCCCGGAGTATTGGTAGATAACAGGTCAGCCGTTAATGTCCTCCCTCTCAGCATGATGCGAGCTCTCCGCATCCATGAAAGCCATCTGATTCCGTCAGCTCGGACTATCAAGGCCTACGACAACTCGTCTCGTCCCATCCTGGGGACAGTGACTCTGGAACTTTGGTTCGAAACCCCGAATGGTGCCGGCAAAATTCCACGTGATGGACATTCCATCCGAGTTCCACGGCTCTTTTGGGACGCCCTTGGCTACACCACATGAAAGCCATAGCTTCCACTCTCCATCGGTGCGTCAAGTTCATTAACCGGCGGGGAGATCTCGAAGTCATCCGAGGGGACGGTTTCCTCATAGGAAACGAAGCCGAGACAGAGCCAAGCGTGTCCGCACTCGAGGCACGGGGTTACCTCCTTCGAATCAACCAAGGGACTACCGGGGCAAATCTCATCGAGAATCCCTCGAGTCCGGAGATGCTAACTATGTAAACGTACTCGAGCGGGCGGACCACTGAAGCGGTCCGATACATCAAGTTCTTGTCGTTTCCAACACTTGGAGGCGGGTGGAAGGAAACGGCGAATATCGCCATGATACGGGCACATAAACCCCCAGTCTCCAATCGGAGATTTGTCGGCATTCTCCAAACAAACTCTACGGCCCCGCGGGCGAAGAGGTTTTTGTGATAAAGGTCAACAAGCACCGTCATTCTCGGGATGAATGCATGTAAGTTGTATGGGACGTCCTCCACGAGGAACTACCCGCTGCACCCCTTTTCTCCAACGTAGAGCAAGATGTTTTCCTAGCTGCTCCAGCAACGCAACCTGACGCAATACGTCCCTACACCTGGATTGAGCGATCAGATGATGATGAATCTGGACTCTCCGGAGTCGAGGATGCGGCAGACCCGCAAGCGAACCTCCGCATTCACATGCTCGGTTTTGAGGACGGAACTCCTTCCGATCAGGTCACTTACGACCAAGGTTCCAATACCATGGAAATTGTCAAGCTCAACGTCCGGTCTGAGACAGCTATCCGATAATTGGAAGCACGTGATTCACGCAACGAGGAATCCCTCTGATCAAGTAAAGGACGACGACTTCGTCAATATCATCTATTCCAGGTATCCTGATGAAGCCAAGGATCCCTTCCTTGTTATCAGATTCTGCAACACCAAGGTCACCCTCGATGTTGCTGCTCATGGTAAACGAGGCCACGGCCAAGCGAGCTCGAGCTCATCACTACTTCCGAGTACCGGCCCAGCGGCAACCGGCCCGTGCCGTCGGTCAAGCTTATACCCTCAAACGCCGCGAAGGCCAAGGGCAACGGCAAAGGAGACCAAGCTCCTCACCTGCTACAAGTCGGATCAACCTCGGGAACGCTTCCGGCCCACCCCAGAAAACATCGCGAAAGTTTTCCCCGCAAGGCGAGTCGGCTTCGACACGGGAAATGACCACCTCGGCATCAACATGCTTCGGTTCGATTCTACTCCCGGTCGTCACGGCCCCGGATTCGGACATCACGCGGTCGGCGCTAGCTCTGATAGACTTGGCGATCGAACAGGATCACGAGACTGTCAACATTGCGAGAATTCAATACCCCAGTGGGGTCAATCAAGCGAGATATGGGCAAACTTCTTGGTGATCGAGATTAAGGAAGGACGCATGGAATGTCCCGATCCGACTTCCTTCGTCAATATAATCCAAGTGTTCCCGCCATTCGCGCGATTTGAATGTAATCACGGTTACGGACACTAGCCGGACGATGCGCACCTACGGAGGCTGCCTAGGTCTCGCAAGGAAAGCTCTCATGGAACTAGCCGCTCAAGAAAGTCGTCTTTGGGACGAAGACCAAGCTCGAAAGACCTACGGGGACCAAGCCCTTAAAGTGTCACGGGCGGCTTCGGACGAAAGCTAGAGGCCACTCTAGACCGGTTCGACCTCGGGAGTTTTGCCCATGGCAACTTCCCGGACTACCGTCTGTTCTCATCCAACCCCCTGCCGGGCGAGGGTGGTCAACGGTCACGATGACCTAGGAGATGGAACGACACGGCGGAAACGAATCCCGGCGCTTACCTTCCCGAGGAAAGCAAGTTCTATGTGAAAACGACGACGAAGATGATGAAACCATTCTCTTCCAAGCCGGGCATGAAGTCAACAAAACCGGACTCCCGAGGGTCTGGGAGGATGGGAACGGATCATTACCGCACTCAAATTGAAAGGCCAACTCGGGGAGGAAGGTCTATTTAAAAACGGGAGGAGGATGGAAATTCGTCTCGAGCAACTACTCGGGGAAATTCCACGGTCTACGGCCTTCATTTACGAAACGATCAGCTGGGACGGCAACCGGTCACATGGGCGAGATGTTCGGGAAGCCGTGTACTCACCTTCCGACATACCCGCCACTCGAGATAAAGCGAGAAGAAAACTCTCCCGATGGAGGTTTACCTAGATTGCCGCACGCGGTTCAAAGAAGCCTTGGCTATTCTCACATGGGAAGAAACGCGAGGCATTAACTCTCGACGCGAGCTCCGCTGCAAGAAGGTTGATCTGGGCCCGAGTGGAGGAAAACTAGCCAACCACGAGTATCGCCGGACCCAACTCAGGGCCCTTGAGTATGCTCGGCAAGAAGGAAAGGAACGCGATATACGTGAAGAGATCAAGGAGACCGTTCGTTTGAGCCGAGAACTCTCCAACCTCCCCGGAGGGTCGGCAACGCACGGTTCGGTTCGGGCAATCAGCTGTTGTGCACTTACATTCGAACGGCTACGTCAAGCGTAGGCTACCTCCCGCTTGAGAGGCACCTAAGCCCGTATCACAGGACGAGATCCGTCAAGCTGCCGAAGCTCAGGAATTCATCCACAATCAATGAGTTGAGGGAAGACATATGGCCCTATGCTACGAGGAATCCTCCTCTAACTATGGCTCAACTCGGAAGCGGCTGTTCGAAGGGACCAAACGATGTCGGCGTTCTAACCCGATCGGGTCAAATCCATGCATTACCACCTAAGGCCACCAAAAAGCCGACGGGCAGTGCGGTCCGGCCGGCCCGAAGACACAAGTTCCTTGAAAGAGGACCCGATCCTCGCTCGGCTCAAGCGGACTCGGGCAAACATTTCCCTTTGGTCTCTGCTCACCTCCTCTTATCCTCACAAGCTCAAGCTAGAGGAAAGCTGGCCCGTACCATGGTCCCCGTGGGCGCATGACCCCGGATGAAGTCATTCGAGATGATTGGTAACATCCACTATGGCAACATTATCACCTTCGCGATTTGGACCTTCCAAAATTTGGGGCGATCACAATGAGCCGCTCTACATCACGATCCAGTGGACGGCGTCGCCTTCCGCGTGTTGGTAGACGGAGGTTCGGAATGAATGTCTTGCCGGCCAAGATGATGGACTGCTTGACATCAAGCCCCAGATCTTAAGCCTTGATCCACACTGTCGAGGCCTATGACTCTACTTCCCGTACGAGTCCTCGGGGTTGCTACTCTCAACATGCGGTTCGTGACGCGGGTGATCCCAGCTGAATTCCAAGTGTTGGACATTCCAATCACTTTCCACGGCCATCTGGGCGTCCACGGCTGCATCAAATCAATGGCGTGGCATCCACCCTTCACCGGTGCCTCAAGTTCATGCAAGGCAACGAGCTAACCACGATCTACGGCGACGGTGTCACCATAGGGGACCGGCACCAACGACATTCCGGTATTGGAAATCAAGCATAATGATGACATGCCATTAGCTGGATTCACTGGGAGACCTCCAAGATCCAAATATGCAACGTGGACCTTCCTTTGTCTCACGATCGATTCCTCCCGCCATGAGGATGATGAAACTCATGAACTTCATCCCGGGGCGGGGCTCGGCAAAGGCTGCAAGGCCGGCACCAAGTTATTGAAGTCAAGGACCACACCACGGTCCGGGGGCTTGGCTACGTGCCAACACCGGCGACATCAAGGAAGGCAAAGGCTCGCCCGCACCAAGCGGCGGCCGCAAAGGGGAACCTCAGACGGCACACCCAATCTCCGACCTTACGGCTTTGACCTCGCTCATTACTTCACGAGGGAACCGACGGCGAGCTAAGGGGACCGACAAGGGAGCCAGAAGCGAGCGGGCGGGGCCGACGGCGGAGCAAGCAGCGGGCGGGGGACCGACGGTGGAAGCTGATGAAGATGAAAAAGAAGCGGGGATAGTCAACGCCAAGACTACGGAAAGAATGGAACAGCTAGCACGGGACCTCAAGCGTTTGAGAGGACTCAAAGCTAATCCGATAAGGAGCGTTCCTCGACATCACGGCTCTACTGGACCCAGCTGCCACCACGGTCCGGCATGAGTACACATTCAAGGGAATCCCGAGACTTGGAGGAGCAACTCAAGGTACTCTCCATGGGAAACAAGTTGTTCGGATCGGCCGCCGAGGCCACATTCGAGACGGTAAATCCAAAGCGGAAGGAACCGGAATTCATAGAAAACGCTCTCGGTGGACCGGCTCTGAGTCTGTTTGAAGAAGTCATGGAGTTGCCCAATTTGATCGGCGGGGCTCAGACAACGGCATGATCGCCATGATAGGGACGGCGGGAGCCAAGCCTCTCGATCCGCACCCTCCTCAAGCATCCGGCAATGCCGGCTGAAGAATTGGGTAACTTTCACCGGACGAGGGCAAGCCGGGCGGGGAATTGGAAGACAAGTGGGCCCGCACCCACATCTCCCTAAACCCGGTCTCAAACCCTGCGAGTGAGTCCTTGTCGAGTCTAGTCCTGCGAGTCATCCAACGGCCTTACGCCAGGAGGACTATAATGTTGTAGCCAATCATGTATTCCCGTTCTTGTGTAATGAAAAGTCGACCTTTCGGAGTATCCTCTCATTGCCACTTTAACAAGCGATAAGTTAACAAACAACTTAAAAGACGTTAATAATTCAATTGATAAAGAAGCGAGACACATTAAACGAACAATACATTAGAGAAGTTCTCGAGCGTGTAGTTGACCAAGAGGACAACCGGGCCCAGCTAGAAGAGGTTATGACCAAAGTGAACTGGGGTCGGTGCAAGAGCCTAAAGAGACACAAGTGGGCGGTTTCTTCGCCGATGCGAGAAAAGGAAGCCACGATAAACCTCCTCGGGAGTATGTTGACGTGTTCGCTGGTCATACCGGGACATGCAGGGACTCGATCCCTCGATCGTGGAGCACGAGAATTCCCTGGATCCCGAATCCAAGCACTGTCAAACGAAGGCTGCGCAAGATCAAGCGAGTGGTCCTTGCAAGTTAAAGAAGAAATTGAGAAAATGCTCCGAGTTGGTTTCATCGAGTGATTGAGTACCCGACTTGGCTCTCCAACATCGTGACGGTCACCAAGGCCAATGGAAAGGTCGAGATCTTTGCGTGGATTTCCGGGATCTCAACAAGGCCAGCCCTAAAGATGATTTCCCATTGCCTAACATCGACATCTTTGAGAGTCGACACCACGGCGAATTTCGAAGTAAAGTCCTTCGTGGACGGAGTTTCTTTGGATCTGACCGGATCAAGATGTCAGGAGGATCGGGCCAAGGCGCCTTCACCACTCCATGGGGGACATGCGTTACACGGTCATGCCGTTCGGTCTAAGAAACGGCGGGGCTACTTACCGGCGAGTGCAGCAGCCCTCTTCCATGACATGATTCACAAAGAAATCGAAGTATATGTCGACGACATGATCATCCGCTCAAGGGATCGGACATGCGGCACATGACGGATGCGAGGAAGTTCTTTAACGAGACTCGAGAAAACACTCCATGAGGTTGAACCGGCAAAGTGCACCTTCGGCGTCAAGCGCGGCAAGGTGCTTGGGGTACATGGTTACGAAAGAGGTATCGAAGCCGATCCCGGGAAAATCAAGGCCATCATCGACATGAAGCCGCCTCAAACCACGACGAAGTGAAGAGCTTCGTGGGAAGACTTCGGTACATCGGTCGCTTCATCAACCGGTTGACATCTCTCTGCGAGCCCATGTTCAGCTGATGAAAAGAATGCCGACATCAAATGGGACTCCGAGTGCCAAACGGCTTTCGAGAAGATCAAGACCTACTTGGTGAATCCCCCAGTGCATTGCCCGCCACATGAAGACAAGCCACTACTCACGTATCGACGGTATATGAGACACGTCTATCGGAGCAATCTTTGGCACAAGAACAGAAAGATTCCAAGGTTGAGCATGCAATCTACTTCGTAAGCCGAAAGCTTCAAGGAAGTGAACTTCGGCTACTCGGCATCGAGAAAACTGTACCGCCTTGGTATGGGTAGTCGGAAAGCGAAACACTACATGCGGTCGCATTCGGTGCTCTGGTCTCCAAAGTGGACCCGTCAGATATCTCTTTGACAAGCCATCCCTGTTAATGCGGCTAGCAAGTGGTCATTCTTCTGAGTGAGTTCGACATCAAGTACATGGTCGAAGAAAATCAACAAAGGGCGAGTAATGGCGGATCGGCTTGCCGACTTCCCGGCAGTGAACCTAAGGGTCACGATCCGCAATTTCCGGACGACGGAATCTTTTCACTTGGCCGGTGCAAACCGCGGCAACTCTTCTTCGATGGGGCAGCCAACAAGAAGGGGAATGGCATTGGAATGCTCCTTGTCGATCCCAGGGCGAGCATACTCCCATAGCCATCAAGGCTGAATTTTGAAGCAACCAACAATGCGGCGAGAATACGAAGCTTGTGCGGCGAGTTTGGAAGCCGCCCTCGAGCGCAACATCTTAGAGCTGGATGTATATGGAGACTCGGCATTGATCATCAATCAAGTATCCAACAAATGGAAGACGGTAGATTCCGGCCTTCGAAGTACCACGCGTACATGGAGGAGCTCATTGCTCGGTTCAAGGACATCTCTTTTCACTATTTGCCAAGAGACGAGGAACCGCTCGCGAACGCATACAGCAACCCTCGCCTCTCTTGTCGAAATTCCCGAAGGGAAAGCGGTAAAACCCCTCGAGAATAGGCGGACGGGAAACACCCGCCTATTCTTTGTGAGATCGAAAAAGAAAAGAAACGATCGACGAACCTGGTATAATCAAATTTACCGGTACCTCCAAAGCGGAGAAGCTTCCTTCACAAATGAAGATGGAAAATACAAAGAAGGGATCAAAGCCAAAAACATGATGGCATTAAAACGCTGGCATCCCATTTCGTCGTGCAGGGGTATGTTGTACAAGAAGCGCCACCAAGGGCCACTCCTTCGGTGTGTAAACAAAGAAAAAGCCGGCGAGCTAATGAACGAAGTTCACAACGGAACTGCGGTCCGCACATGAACGCCCGAGCATTGACACGAGATCATTCTCCGTATGGGATACTATTGGATATCAATGGAAACAGGCGCATCCGGTTCGTCAGAAGGCTGCGACAAATGTCAACGGTTTTCCAACCTCAATCACATCCCTCCTCACGAACTCTCTTGCATGACTACGCCATGGCCTTTCGCCACATGGGGAATCGACGTCATCGGCAAGATCACTCCTCCAGGGAGCAATGGTCACGAGTTCATTTTAGTCGCGATCGACTACTTCACCAAATGGGTAGAAGCCGGATCGTACAAGATGCTGAATTCTAGGAAGGTGGCCGAGTTCATCCGAGAGAACATCATGTGCCGATATGGAGTGCCCAGCGAGATCATCTCAACAATGGGACTCACTTCGAAGGAGATTGTGACCAACTGCTTGACCAAATTCGAGTCACACGTCACGAGGTCTTCTCCTTACGGACCACAAACCAATGGTGCGGTAGAGGCGGCCAACAAGACTCTCGCCATGATAATCGGAAAGATGACCACCGAGAGGTCGGGAGGCGCGAAAAGCTACATCTAGCCCTGCAGGGATACCGAACATCGGTCGAGAACCGCCACAGGGGAGACTCCGTTCGCACTTACCTACGGAATGGAAGCAATGTTACCCGTGGAATTGAAAATTCCATCCCTCCAAGTCCTCTTAGAAAACGGGATCAATGAAGTCGAATGGCTACAGAGCCGCCACGACGAACTTGCTCTACTCGACGAGCGCAGATTGAAAGCCATGGAACACGCTCGAGCCTACCGGAGCGAGAATGGCACGAGCATTCGACAAGAAAGTCAAGATCCGAGACATCGAGAGAAGGTGACTTGGTGCTAAAGGAAAAGCCTCCTACGCAGACCAATCCCCTCGGAAAGTGGGAGCCTACCTGGATAGGACCGTTCGTGGTACAAAGAATCTTCTCCGGAGGAGCCATGAAGCTAGCAGACTTGGACGGAAACCCTTTCGTTAACCCCGTGAACGGAAGCAAGCTCCGCAGATACTTCGTTTGAGGAAGAGCACGAGTCAACTCACCTTCCCCATACACCGTCCCCCTCAGTAAATTAAAGTGCTAAAAGAGTAATACCCAACTGGATACATTCCCGCTAATGATCCAGGTAAAAAACAGGGTCGCACTTCTTTTGTCTTTGTTTTTCTCAAATTCACCTAAAGTGTCGAACTACGGTGACCTGAGCCCCTTAGTCCAGTTGTAAAAGGGGAACGTAGGCAGCCATCATTGGTTCGGTCTAAAAAACAAAAAAAAATACAATAAGCATCAATTGCTTGTGTTTCGAAAAAAACTCTTTTCATTTAACCTACAAATTCATAACGGTTAAAACATTCTTTGATGAGTTCAAGCACGGTCAACTCTTGACTCGCTACACGCTAGCAAAACTACAATAAAACATTAATCAATTAATGTGTCTGCAATGACAATGGGTGGATACTCTGGACAGCAAGGTCAACCTAGTTTCCCGTACTAGGTCCTTCATCCTTCTTCCCCTTCCCTTTTCCCCGGCGAGTGTTCCTCACCTTCGCAGGAAATATTCCGGTAGGCCTTCTACCTGGCTCAGGGACCCTTCCCGACGCCTCCGTCAAGCCTGTGGCTGTCAACACAGTCCTTTCTCTGGCTCTGTCTCGAGCCGCCTCGCTTCGAGCCATCATCGCAGTGCTTTGATTGGCCTCCCGATCAGCACTTGCCACATAATCGGCCATGGCATCGCCAGTACGATTCTCAGGGTTAGCCCTCGCTTCTGTCCTCCTCAATGTCGAGCTGTCCAGGTGATCAGCACCCAACAGCTCACTCCGTCTCCACAAGATAGCCATCTGTGTCTCCCCCATACACTCTTCGTACCAGTCCAGATACTGCGTCGACAGAACAGTGCCCTCTCTCGGTGAAAGAGAACCACAGCGGGGAAAGGACGTGTATTGCCACCACCGGGTGACCAGCAATAGCGTCGAAGGATCCTCCATCTGCAGAGATCCCACCTCAAAGGTAGCGGCATAACTCGGATCGGTCGGTGGCATTTGCTCCGGCCCGTCTTGCCCTTGAGAACCAATGATGGAGTATAGAAAGACGTGCGAGACGGCCCGGCACTCGACGATCAACGGACCCTCCTGAGCGATCCTACAAGTCTGTAACTTCCAATGGGGAACCCACCATCGCAAGTGATGCGTGCCAAGTCGGCCATCTAGAGCTCCGGCTCGGCTGATTACCCACTATCACCGGAAGGACGTCGCGAGAAAGACCAAGCGTCACGGGACATTGGCACCTCGGGCATCATCTGCGGCCTCTCCCTCAACCACATGGTCGGCATAGCGGGACTCCCTCCCCACATGTATCGGCTACGGTCGCCATCCGGCCTATGCCCGAGAACGTCTCGCCCAAGACCAATGGCACGATGTCTCCTCCACTCCGGCCTTTGCCTCACCGAGTCCCGGTACTGCTTTGTGATGGCACACACCCGAGACGTGAATGTGAACAAAGTAGCAATCACGCCTGCAGAGCAAATGCGTCCCACGCAAGACGCTCCCCTCGGCTCCGACAAATCTTTCGGGCGAGTCTGAAATGTCAACGTAATCGGAATCTGTATCGGCATCCCGTATGCTTCTCCGGCCGAGATACCCAAAAAAGACACTAGCTTCTCAACGGTGGCCATGCCACCGGCATACGGAAGAACTAGGCTGTTCCGTCTCGGGTCCTCCCGAGAATGGCCCGGAAATCTTCAAACGTAGGAGTGACTTCGTTGTACGAAAAGGCTGTACACATTCCTCCTTACGTCCCCGAGAACCGAGACGCGGCTCTCAAAGATCCCAATCTGGCATGAGCTCTTTCAAAGCCCAAACGGATTTAATCCCGTAACAACCTTCGAAAAACCTTTTGTTACGCCTCGTGTGGTTCCGTACCCACGGCGAAAGTTGTCCAAATATCGCTCTTGCATCAGAGACGATAACTTGGGAAAAGGAGCCATGTCGGAAGGTGAAGAAAACCTTAAGAAATGGAAAAGAACTCGGCGAGAATGAGCAAAAGCAATGCTAAGAGTTCTTACAAATTGCAAAGTTGAAGCGCAATTTAAAGAATGCGGAAATTCAATCCTAGTCCGTGGGACTCCTCTGCCGATTGACTTGGTCAACTACGCAGTTGCCTTAATGTTGGAAACATTTCCAAACCATGCCACTGTTCACTCTTATGAAATCTGCGTGCTCGCACATACGATTTCATTCAACCAATGTCAATATCCCTTCCGCCCAGGGCTCGTGCAGCGAGTTGCAAATAATTAAAAATTAGTGCATACATGCTTAATTTTTGACCCGTTCAATTTTAATGCATTTCTCCTTTTTATTTATTTTTGATTAACCTATTTGCTTATTTGCCGAAAATAGCTGAAGGTGATCACGAGAATAAATATGCGAAATACGAGTTCCGCCCAGGGCGCCTTTTTGCAAATATATTTCAAATCAAAATTTGTTCACGACAAATACGGGCATTTTGTCTAAACAAAATAGTAAAAAAAACGATAAAAAGGGGACTACTGCGAGTCACGCTCGTCATCCGTACGCTCGACGTCTTGCTCGCTTGGCTGGGATACTGTCGCAAACGAGGAACTCGCGAACTCCTCCCGGCGGGAATAGGCAAAGGGCCTCCTCGGAGTACGCGAACTCGAGGACTCCCCTCTCGCGCCAGAGTGCGCGGAAGAAGGAGCTCCAAAATCCGGCCGTTCTCGCGGGCGGCCAAACCCCTGTGTAAAGTCCTCCCCACCGGTTGTGGGAGCGGGCGAACCCCTCGGCCTAGACGGCCCCGATCGCGGACGTCCACGCTCCTCAGGAGGCGCACCGCATGAACTCCACGAGCCTCTGGCGTAGGCGGACCACCCGTCCACGGCCTCGTGGCCTCATTGTACGTACGGCCGGATGCACACGCAAACCCGGGAAAATCATCGAGCGAACGAGAAAGTACGGATGCATCATGTGCGAGAATGCTACTATCAAATGCGAAAATCGAGAAAGATGCTCACCGAAGCATTGGGGTCCGCCTGTATCGTGGTCTCGGCTCCGCCGAGGCGGGATCACAAGTCGCTGCGCGAACCGTCCGGCCCTCGTACGCTAGCCTAGCTCACGGGACGGGAAAATGTCGAGGACCTCCGGGGACCTCGCCCTCCCTATCTTTGTGGGCTCCTCGGCCTCATCCTCAAGAAAACATCATAAGCGGCCCCGCTATGATGTACTCGATGAAGTACACACCACTGAAGGTACCCCTCCGGCTCGTCAATCGGCATCTCCAGGGGATCTTGCATGTACAAGGAGGATCCACAGGCACGAGGAAGAGACCCACTGCCTATGCGACGGGTCACCCTCTCCCCCCAAATACATGGCGTCACGGTGAAGTCCCACCGGGAGCTTCCGCCGCTTGTAGTGTAGTCTCCGGCAATCTGCACCGCTACATGATCAAACTGCTCCACCGGGTCAGTGGATCCTCTCAGAGAACTCCAGGTTCAGCGCCAGAGATATCTCCTCGTATGACACTCGAGTGCCAACTCTCGAAGAGACCGCCCTCTTCGCCTTCTTCTGCCAAACCAGCATGGCAGGGAACAGGGGACGGTACGGCTCCTTGATGTCCCAATCCTGCGGACTGAACACCTCGTCTCCAGACGTTAAATTCTCAGTTAGTCATCACTAACGTTCGTCTCCAGACGTTAAATTCTCAGTTAGTCCTCACTAACGCTCGTCTCCAGACGTTAAATTCCCAGTTAGTTCTCACTAACGTTCGTCTCCAGACGTTAAATTCTCAGTTAGTCATCACTAACGTTCGTCTCCAGACGTTAAATTCTCAGTTAGTCCTCACTAACGCTTGTCTCCAGACGTTAAATTCCCAGTTAGTTCTCACTAACGCTCGTCTCCAGACGTTAAATTCTCGGTTAGTTCTCACTAACGCTCGTCTCCAGACGTTAAATTCTCAGTTAGTCCTCACTAACGCTCGTCTCCAGACGTTAAATTCCCAGTTAGTCATCACTAAAGTTCGTCTCCAGACGTTAAATTCCCATTTAGTTCTCACTAACGCTCGTCTCCTGACGTTAAATTCAGTCCAGTTGACATTTGACATCCAAACGTTCAACCATGTCTCCGGACATTTCAGTTACGATGCCGTCTCCCGACGTTAAAATTTAATAATGGTCCTCACCATTAAATTCTCAATCGCGACCTTTCACGGTCCGATTCCAATTCTCAATCGCGACCTTTCACGGTCCGATTCCAATTCTCAATCGCGACCTTTCACGGTCCGATTTCAATTCTCAATCGCGACCTTTCACGGTCCGATTTCAATTCTCAATCGCGACCTTTCACGGTCCGATTTCAATTCTCAATCGCGACCTTTCACGGTCTCAATCGCGACCTTTCACGGTCCGATTCCAATTCTCAATCGCGACCTTTCACGGTCCGATTCCAATTCTCAATCGCGACCTTTCACGGTCCGATTCCAATTCTCAATCGCGACCTTTCACGGTCCGATTTCAATTCTCAATCGCGACCTTTCACGGTCCGATTCCAATTCTCAATCGCGACCTTTCACGGTCAGATTTCAATTCTCAATCGCGACCTTTCACGGTCCGATTTCAATTCTCAATCGCGACCTTTCACGGTCCGATTTCAATTCTCAATCGCGACCTTTCACGGTCCGATTCCAATTCTCAATCGCGACCTTTCACGGTCCGATTCCAATTCTCAATCGCGACCTTTCACGGTCGCGGTGAGAATTTGAATCGCGACCTTTCACGATTTCAATTCTCTCAATCGCGACCTTTCACGGTCGATTCCAATTCTCAATCGCGACCTTTCACGGTCCGATTTCAATTCTCAATCGCGACCTTTCACGGTCCGATTTCAATTCTCAATCGCGACCTTTCACGGTCCGATTCCAATTCTCAATCGCGACCTTTCACGGTCCGATTTCAGTTCTCAATCGCGACCTTTCACGGTCCGATCTCAAACAGTTAATCCCGACCTTCGCGTTCCGACCTCCACTCTCTTATCGAGACCTTCGCCATTCATCTCCGGCAACAGCAATAAGCCCGAACCCCAAGGTACGAACGCCTTGCAAACAGTCATCTCTCCGGCAACAGCAATAAGCCCGAACCCCAGTGCGAACGCCTTGCAAACAGTCATCTCTCAGGCAACAGCAATAAGCCCGAACCCCAAGGTACGAACGCCTTGCAAACAGTCATCTCTCCGGCAACAGCAATAAGCCCGAACCCCAAGGTACGAACGCCTTGCAACAATCCCTCTTCGGCCATCCGAGGTAAGCTCCGAACTCTCATCCCCTGCCAGATAAAGCGCAACGGCAATAAGCCCGGCACCCGAGGCACGAACGCCCTCGTCGGCATCGCAACTCCGGTTCGAGGCGCCACACGCCCTCGAAGGTTTCGAAGTCCCGGGTTCGGACACCTCCCAGCCGGTCTCCATTCGGAGTACGGGTACCTCGCGAATGGTCTCATCCGAGGTTTAGACGCCTCCTAACCCGGTCTCGCTCGGGTCAAGGTCCCCATGCGCGGCCCTTGCCCCTTTTCGAACTACGATCGGCTTGATTCCCGCTCGGGATACGTAGGAATCCTTTTCGCTAAGGGTCCGGCCCGGTGACCGCCAGTGTCTCCTTCAAAGTAAGGCATCCCGATTTGGATCCTTATCTTTTTCAACGACCCCACCTCCTTCGGAGGAGACGTCGGCGAGGGCTAGCTGTAAGTACCCAAATCCGGGTCGTCCAAATCCGTCGAGAAAGTTAACCAAAATCCGTTAGCGGCGCTCCGGGTTAACGGAACTCGTTAAACTCCCGTTGTTGTGCCAGCGAGACGTCCGGGACCGCCCCGTGCATCAGACGTCGAGCCGTACTTAGTACGTGACATCTCACGTAAAAGTATGGCTTTCCCCTCAAAACGCATTTTCCGAAGCACTTTTCGGGCGTTTCGAACATTTCTGACTGTTATTTTAAAAAACGGACAAAAGCGGGACCGAGGGACAAAATCCCACCTCGGTGGTGACTCGAGAGGGCACGTGGCGGCCATGCCACCTCCCTCTAGTCACCCTTCAATCAATTTCGGAAGGGAAAAAGACCAAAATGCCCTGGTTTGCAAGCCAAGTCAGGCCGGACTCCTTTGTGCACTTTTCTGAAATTGCCGGCAAGTCCCAGATTTCCAAAATTCCCAAAACCCCTGAAATTCAGTCCAAGTCCGGCCGGACTCCTACTGCAATTTTCACCCTATAAATAGAAGTTGCTGTCAAAGGCAAGGAAAGGATTTTTTTCACACCAAAAAATCACCACCCCACATTCCAAATTGGTTTTCACCCTTCCTGAGCTCCCGTTTTGTCTCGATTCGCGTGAAACCTTCGTATTTCGATCAAATACGCACCCTACAACTTCGAAACAACCTTTCGAATCACTTTCCTTGTCCCGTACACACCTCCCGAGCCAAAGGAGTCGACCCTAGCCATAGGTATAACTCCCTCTCTCTTAATCTTTCGTTCCGTCTCGGTTTACGCGCCAGTCGCTATAACTTTTTCGAACGTCCGTTATCAAAATGTAGACGCCTCTGTCTAACGGGGTCCGATACGTTTTAGCCCCTTGATCCTCTTCTCTTTCCGTAAGAGAAGTAATCACGGGTTAAAACGGCATTTCGACCCCGTTCCGTTTACTTTCATGTCATTTACAATTCCGAGCCGTTTGGCCTCGTTGATCGTCATTTACAATTTCGAGCCGTTTGGCCTCGTTGATCGTCCTTTACAATTTCGAGCCGTTTGGCCTCGTTGATCGTCCTTTACAATTCCGAGCCGTTTGGCCTCGTTGATCGTCATTTACGAATCCGGATCGTTTGATTCCGTTGACACCGCTTTAAATACTGTCATTTACAAGTCCGATCCGTTTGGATTGTGATAGTATTTACTGTTCAAAGTCAGTCGCAACCCGATTCGTTGATCGCATGTCATTTAATACGTATTTTTCCCGTAAAAATCGTTAACAATGTAATGCCCGGTTCAAAACCGGAGTTCGTCCGTCGAACTCTCTTTCAAAACGCGCGAAATGACGTTCGGCCTCCGAATGCTCATCTTCAAACTCAAAGCCGCCATTTGACACTTAAAATCATTTAATACGCATTTTTCCCGTAAAAATCGTTAACAATGACTCGTATGGCTCAAAGTCGACGTTTGCCACGCAAACGCTCATTTCAAACTCAAACCGACGTTTGTCATTCAAACGCTCGTCTTTTCAAACAAAGTCACCTAATCAACGTTTGTCATTCAAACCAAGATTAAGCTTGTCATTCAAGCCCCCATTTCAAAAGACACACACACACACACACACGATTTTGAGAAAGGTAGAAAGACTCGTCATGCGAGGCGTTTCGGGCGATCTCGTCATACTCTACCCGAAACGTAACTTGACCTCCGAACCTAACAATCTCTGGTACAAAAAAGCTTTTTATTCGTTTTTGCTGCCAATAAAAATGATCCCCTTTTTCAAAAAAGCCTTTTCCTAAGTTTTTGCTACCAATAAAAACGACACCTTTTCACAATAGCCGTTTCTCAACGTTTGGGCTCAAAATACAAAAACCGCGTGGCGACTCCTCATTTTGTTCCTTCCCATGAAGCGAGGTCTCAGACACCAACCCTCCGCGAAAGACAACCGCGTTTCGCGTCCGCGCGAAATCCCGGGTAATTTCAACTCCACTAGCAATACGTCTTGACTTTGACGCCACCAACAACACCGCGGAATATGAAGCTTGCATAGCGGGACCCGAAGCAGCCCTAGAACGCAACGTAATCAAACTTGAGGTATTTGGGGACTCCCAGTTGATCATCAATCAGACACTGAAAAAGTGGAGGATCCAAGATCCGACCCTTCAAAAATACAATGCCCACCTCCAAGAGTTAGTACAACAATTCCGAGATATCTCATTCCACTATTTCCTTAGAGACAAAAACCGGTTTGCTGACGCATTGGCTACACTTGCTTCCTTGGTTAAAATCCCAGCAGGAAAGGCAGTAAAACCCTTCAAAATAACCCGGCGAGCAACTCCTGCCTACTGCGCCGTCATAGACCTTCATGACTGCAAAGACAAGTGGTTATCTAAATGCACCACCATCGAAGACTCCAAAAAGAAACCATGGTACCATGACATTTGGCATTTCATCCTAGATGGAACCATTCCACCTGAGACCGACAAGAAGACTCAGATTGCCCTCAGGAGGCTGGCAGCTAACTACGTCATCATTGTTGGCCGTCTATTCAAAAAATACTCCCAGGAAAACCTCCATTGCACCACCGAAGAAGAGGCCCAAGAAATAATGGACCATGTTCATCAAGGATTATGTGAAACCCACATGAGCGGCAACTTACTCGCCAAAAAGATCATCAGACAAGGGTACTTTTGGCTAACCATGGAGGCCGACTGTACCAGCATGGTCAAGAAATGCCATAAGTGTCAGATACACGCCAACCTTCAGCACGCACCGCCTTCCCTGCTATACTCTATGTCATCCCCTTGGCCGTTCTCAACATGGGGCATAGATGTGATTGGAAAGATTACACCCGCAAGAGCCAACGGGCACTGTTTCGTCTTAGTAGCCATCGACTATTTCACTAAATGGATCGAGGCCGCCTCCTACAAAGTTTTGAATGACAGAAAGGTAGCAGAATTAATCAAGCAAAACATCATCTGCCGATACGGGGTCCCACGAAAGATGATATCTGATAATGGATCCCATTTCGAGAAAGAAACCGACCGCCTCTTAACAGAGTACAAAATCGTGAGGCATAAGTCATCTCCTTACAGGCCTCAAACGAATGGAGCAGTTGAAGCTGCAAACAAAACGATCGAAACTATCATCAGAAAAATGGCAGTCACTGGGAAGGACTGGCCCGACAAGCTACCCTTCACACTTTGGGGATACCGCACTTCGATCCGAACGGACTGCGGGAGGAACCCATACGCTCTCACATACAGAATGGAAGCTGTTCTACCAATAGAATTGGAAATACCGTCACTAAGGGTTCTCCTAGAAAACCAAGTGAATGAAGTTAACTGGTTAGAAAGCAGACACAAAGAGCTAGCTCTGCTAGATGAAAGAAGGTTGAGAGTAGCCAAACAAACTCAAGCTTACCAAAGAAGAATGGCAAGAGCTTTCAACAAGAAGGTCAAGACAAGAAACATCGAGTAGGCGATTACGGTTCTCCGCGAGCATCGTCCAGGACCTTTCAATCCTCTAGGCAAGTGGGGACCAAGATGGATAGGACCCTACGTTGTTAAGAAGATATTCTCTGGGGGAGCCCTTCAGTTGGTGGACTTAGAAGGAGATCAACTACCGAAGCCGGTCAACATGGACAAGCTCAAGAAGTACTTCACGTGACTTGGCCTCTTAAAAAGAAAAAATGCTCGCTAGGCTGAAAATCCTGAAGGGGACGACCTAGGCAAAAGTTAGAGCTTGCAAAAGAAAAGAAGCCCTCTAGATTGAAAACCTGAAAGGGCGGTCAAGGGTGTGCATAAAAAAAAAAGAGGAAGCCTTGTCTCGCGTGAGACTACCCTTCAGGCATAAATCGAAATATTGTCATGTTT